>JBBPBX010062778.1:0-15783 GCA_038048925.1 Garcialebias charrua
CACTGGCTTGTTCATAACCTGAGGTGGTACCGCAGTGTTATGGCTGTTAGCAACCTGGCAGACCTCTGGAATGGTCTGTCCAGCCTTAAGGTTCTCTGTGGTCAGCACAGGAGAGTCCTTTGTGGCCGTGTCTAGTGACCACAGTACATTGTTGTTGATGTCCACTCGGACACCTAATCTTACCAAAATGTCAGAGCCTATGTAGGTTGCATGTGGTAAGTTCGGGACCACGAGGAACGGGTGATCCAGTTCTCGTTGGTTCCAGATTAGTTTCAGGGCAATGATCCCTATTGCGGTCATTACCTGTTTATCGTTGGGGTCTAACGAAAAGCGGAAAGCCTTTTTGTTCATATCTAGACCCAACTGTTTCTCAACCAAGGTTCCATAGAAAGCTTGGCTGATCGCTGATTTCTCCGTCCAAGGAGACAAAACAGCATCATCGGCGTGGGATCCTTGGATCTCAACACCTTTGACTACCCGTGGTAGGTAGTGTTCAGTGGGTGCTGACTGTTCCAGCTCGCAGAGGAGGCTCTCTTGTTGGGCCTTTTCTGCCTCACCTGTTGCTGAAGGTTCACTTACCGGGATTGTGCTCTCGTTGGAGGACCCCTTTGTGCCTTCCGCGGTACCTGCTGTAAAACAGTCAGTGTCACCATGTGTAGGCATATCGATCGGCAGTGGTTGGCTCACTCTGGTCCACATTGTTTGATCGCCATAATCTATAATCGCGTCAAAGCGGTTTATAAAGTCTTGGCCAACCAAAAATGGGAATGAGTCAACGGTGGACACGTGTACCGGGTGGTATAGCGTCATTTCACCAATCTGCATATGAACCATGGCTATAGCTGTAAGGGTTGTTCTCGTCTCTGAGAGTCCCTGCAGTACTACAGCACATTCTTTGAGGGGTATTTCCCTGTCAACCCCGCTAGCGGCTATCCTTAGCTCCTTCAACAGTGTGGGAGACATAATGGTTATGTCAGCCCCACCATCCAGGAGGGCCTCTTCTGTGAGGACCCCTTCTAAAGTGATTGACAGGTAAGCCTTCTTAGCGGGCCCCTTCCTGATAATGTTACACAGGAACCTATCAGGTTTTTTCCGACGTGTGTTACGTCTACCATTGTCTGTGTGAATTTCATTCACCTGTACTGGTAGTGCAGTCACACATGGGTCTGAGTGATCGGTCTGTGACGAGTCATTGTCTTTGGTGAGTGAGCTTACCCCCCCTTTTTCCGATGAGGGGCTCTCGGACTCTGTAACAATGAAGTCATGGTTACAGTCAACGTCTTGTTGACTGTCTATACCCTGATTGTCAGCATCCTGACCATCAGTATCTTGGCGACTGTCAGCAATCGTGGCATTGCTGTTATTAGTGTGTTCTGAGTCACTATCAATGATAGTGCTACACATCACACCAGGTTTGTTTTCCTTGTTTGTTTTTTTCAAACTTTCTAACAACCGACGTATGTTCTCCATCTCTTCTGAAGACAGAGGTTTAGGGCCTTTTTTCTGGAACTTCTGTGGGTTTTTCCTCGCCCCAGACTGTTCAGTTTGAGGTGCAGGAGCTGGCGCATTGCTCGGGGGTCCTCTCTGGGACCACCCTCTTTCATATGAGTCTCCTTGGGACCCATATTTCTTTTTCTTTTGGAAAGCCTTCCTTTTTTGATGGGGCTCTTCCTCTTGATGCGGCCTGTACCACTTAGGGTCTCTGGACCCCTTTTGGTCTTTGTTCCAGCGGACACCTTCATTTTGCGGTCTGTCAGGTTGGAAATTTTGCTTATTCTCGGCTTCCTTAAAAGAGTGAGCTGGCGCTCTTGCTCCTTCAAGGTCTAGCGTTTGGTATTTGACCTTTTCACCAGGACACACTTCAAAGGGTGTTTTGTTTGGTGTGCGACCTGTAAAAACATCTATCGCGCACTCTCTTATGTCTTCGATGGACCTCCGTTTATAGTTTGCGCTGACATGTACTTTCTCTCTTATGTCAGGGCAGAGGTTTTGGCTGAAAATATACTTAAACCCTACCTCCTCCTCCATTTCAGGTTCGCATCTGTCCCCGAAATAGGCACGGAATATTCGGTCATAATATGACCTTGGGTGTTCATTCCTACCTTGCTTGATGTTAGCTGCTGTTATGATGCCATCGGGCCCCGTGCAAGGAGAAAACTCCCTTATCAGCGCAGCACAGAGAAGACTGTAGTCTTTCATCACTGCTTCTCGTTGACGCTTCATAAAAGCATGCACCGTCCTGTCCGATGTTAACCTTAACAGACAGATTCTATCATCATCTGTAGCTTCTGGGAAGCGTTGAAGCTGGAAATCAAGGTCCTCGAGATAGATCTTGGTTTCGTGTGAGCCCATTGGGCCAGGGGCGAAGGTTTGAATGCTTTTCGCCATATTCCGTAGTTCAGCCATTGATAGAGGTATTTGTGGGTTATTATCAGATCCACCCACCGGTGCATCCGGTGGGATTGTCGGTTTTAGAGGCCCTAAGGGACGGCGCGGTGGTGTTGGAGGGAGTAGTGCATCTGGCATGGGCGGGGGCGGTGGAGGAGGGAGTAGGTCATCAGGTATGGGAGGAGGCAGCGGAGGCGGTGAGTTCTCAAGGTGTTTACTCATGAGACCCAAACATTTTCTCTCTTCTTCAAAGAGTTTGTTCATTGCTGATGCACGCTCTATTTGACAACTATTCAGTTGGACTTTTAACCCATCATTTTCACGTTGTAACATCATGTGCTGTTCTTGTGATTTTCTATAATCTTCTTGCAGCCTTGTGTACCGTAGTGATAATGATTCCAGGGTGTCCGTGCATTTTTCCAGCGCGTCTCGTGCCTCCCCACAATCCGCCTGAAGCGACTTGTATTGATGGTAATACGTATCCTTCTCCACCACACATTTTTCCAAATCATCTTGTGATTGGTCAAAATCCCTTTTTAACACTCTGCATTCTTCGTAGAGACTACGCGTTTGTTCAGCGCTGCCAATACTCGACTGTGTTAAACTCTTTACCTCCTGCTGTAAAGTGGCAACCTCCCTTTGTGCTGTTAAACATGATGTAGAGACAGCCCGGCGTACAGCAGTTTCAAAGTCTAGCTTGGCCTTTAACAGAAGGCTTAATTTAGCCAAACGTTTATCTCTGTCTGCTTTCTTTTCAGCCGTTGTGGTTCCAGCTGTTACAGTTTTTAATGCACTGTCCACATCTGCTTCCTCCATCAACTGTGTCTCTTCATGATAGTTTGTGATGGACCCTGTGAGTGAAAATAAGGCACATTCGATCCAATCTGCTTTGGTCGGGTCGTGGCCTTCAGGTGGCACAAGCTGCCCTGTATCAGAGGTGTCAGGGGTCTCACCCTCTGTGCCTGCCATCTTTTATCTGGATTTTCAGTGAAAATCAAAATAAAAGATGTTCTGTATTCGTTATTCTAAACTTTTCACTATTTGAAATAAACAGGAAAGTTTAAATGTGCACAGGACAACTGTGGAAGATGATGTGTCAGAGAAAGGAAGAGAAAGGAAAAACTTTTCAGTTATCTGGAGTGAAAACTGTACTTTTGTTTGTTATTTTAAATTCTTTGTATTTAAAATAAGCAAAAATGTTTGTCCGTACCTCTGTTATTCTAAATATTTTATTTAAAATAAACAGGAGCTATTGTTTGTGTACAGAACAAAATTAAAAGCTGGTAACTCACCATAAAATGCTGACTTTTTATGATGTTTTTTGTGAACGTGACTGTTCGTCACTCAAAGTGCACCAGGAAATGACGACACAAATAGGCGGGTCGACGCAGCGCGTCACCAGCTCTGCTGTGCTGAGCGAGGCGGAGCTCGCTACACAGATACGTGACGTCAACCAATCAATCACAGTGCTTGTAGTCCTTTTCCCAAGCAACCATGGTAAATGTAGTTTTCTAACCTTCGACCAATGAAGTACCGGAAATGACGACAAAGTGGGTTGGTCGCAACGGCGTGCGTTCCCACTACAGCGAATCAGCGTTCGCTACGAGTGATTGACAGCTCCCAGCTCTCGTTTCATCCAATCACAGCTCATAAACAAACGTGTACTTGGACACGTAGCTCTAACGTTAGCTCGCACAACAGACCACAACTTTATAGACTCTTAAAACAACTCAGACGCTACAAATTAACTTTCCAAAATTCTGAAACATGCGGCGAACACACCTAGACAGGCCAACTTAGTTACGCTCAGTAACACAGCACTGCAGCTGTTGAACAAACACGGACTCTCTCGGAGCGCGTCAACGTCGGTTCTGGTCCACTTCGTCGTGGATCAGAAACTCGGGTCTGAACAGAACCACTATCCGACTACGTTCTACAGTAATATGCTTCTCTGACCTGCTCTAAAATGTAAAATACCACAACAGCAATCTTGTAGATGTTAAATTAGCTTTCAGGCTTTTGACTCGGCGGTCAAACAAAGCTTTGTACAGGAGTCTGCGTGAACTGGACCGAACCAGGACCAGAACCACCACAGACCACGGCTGACAAAACTTCACCTGAATGCTTCCAACAGCGTCTAACAGAGTTGAAACAATAATAATCTCACAGCTTCAAATGATAAAAACATGCAGAATCTGCCTGCTTTGAACACTTCCAGCCAAAATCATTATCCTCAGAGTTTAAAACTTGGATCCACTTATGCAAACATGACGTTACAGTTCATGAGAAACCACAGAAATCAATAAACTTTCAGAACCACGTACGAAGGCCACCAGATGTAAGAATTATGAGGAGGTCAATATTAATACTGACCTCTTTATCCTTAATTAATCTACTTATTCAGATTGAATAGTAAATTCACGGATTCTGTTCTTTTTCAGTTTACCCAATATTTCTGTGATCTTTATGATGGATAAATAAACAAAGCCATTAAGTGACAATGGACATTAACTTAGTTTGGTATGCCAGGCGACACTACCATTTATTTAAAATAAATCAACTAAATTAACACCATTACACTTGATTGACATGATTTCACTTTCTTTCAAATTAATACGTCAGCACACTTGAATCATAACACAACAGACATAAATATTGGATGTTAACATATTTAGTCTGTGGGCTCTTCAGCTTAAAATAGTTTCCAGCTTAGATAGAGAGGGAAAGATTTAGGAGGAGAAATTTATGGAGGAAGAAAAGTTAAGAGTCAGGGAGTTATCTTGATGTGTTTTAACCAGAAACATGGCAGTTCTCCGGCCGATTAAAGCTACACGTTGGTACCCTTGGCAAAGCATTTGACGACTTGTTACCTCGTGAAGATGGTCAGTCTCCCTCGGTCCAGTTTGGTCAGTTCGTTTACCATTCTCAGCGTCTCCAGACGTGCGCCTTGACTCGAACCGAAAGTAACGGCAGCTCCTGGTGGTGTTTCCAAGATAAGACGTTCCTTAAAGGAATGTCAATAAAAGAGAGCTTTTCACGGCTTGAAATAGATTTATAACAGGCATGTTATAAATCTTTTAACTGAATGACGTGTCCTTAGCGTGTGACTAGACGATCATCAGTTCTTTGGAGAAGACCATAGTTTGAGGCTTACTCCAGCAGACTTCCGGAAAACAGGAAGTCAGAGCTCTTTTAAGGCTAACTTGACCTAGAAAGACGTAGCTCTTTCTGATTCAGTCTGTTAAGCCAGGAGCCACTGAGAGGAGGCATAAGTTAGATTAAAAATGTCAGAAAGGATAAGAAAGTTAGTTTAAGATGCCAGTCTCATGATACAGCAGATTTAGAACTTTCTTAACTCATTACCAACACTGTTGTATGAATAAACAAACGTCATCAGAGCATAACATATGGGACCTATTAATGATAATAGCTTGATTATTAAATAGGACAAAAACAAAAGTCTTTGGGTGTCTAGATTGTCCTGAGCTCAAGCTAAAATGAATGAGATAAAGTGTTCCTTTTATCTTCACATGCAAGTTCGAGAGGAGAGGAGAAATCCTCCATGTACAACATTTTGAATTAAGCAGAGTATTTGATTTATCTGACATTAAAATGTACTGATGCTCTTACAAATAAAATTATTCATTTGATAACATTTGAATTAACAAAATTAAAAGAAGTCTCTGTGACCCGAGATTGCACCTTTGACACAGCAGTGAAACACAGTTTAACTCTCACAGAATAACACAGCTTAAAAGCACACATCATGAAAATGACAAAAGTTATTCTTTTGATCACATCAGCCTAAAATCAAAGATAGAAATAGTCTCTTTTGGTGACTATATTTATCAGATTACAGTTTAATGAATGATTTTGTAGTAAATGTCTTGCTTTACTGAGAGGTCAGTAAAGGTCATCACTGGACAGTTCAAAAACCGTAATTTGACCCTGGGTAGGTCCACTACATAACTGTTAGTAGAGAAAAACGTTTGACTGCAGCTGCCTGTGCAAAAGGTTCCCCAAAAAATGTTCACTCGTGACCTGGATTCAAAAATCTGATTCAGAGAACGAGAGCTGTTGTCGTGTACATGAAAGGTCCAACAACAGCAGAAAAGCTATGGTTGCACTCAACAAAATATATTGTGTGAACAGCACCTTTGTTCTGTTTCCGTTTTAGGTCCTGTTTACACTACACATTTTTTAAATGGCAACTGAAGCTTTTCAGCTGTGGTTCGGACATTTGTGTACACAACAGCCCTCGTTCTCTTTGAAACAGAGGATTTCTGAATCCCGGTCTCACACTAAAGGTTTTCACTTCAGGGAACATTAAACGTAAAAAAAAATGACAAGGTTTCCAGAGTTACTATTTTGTGTAAATGGGGCCTAAAACAGAATCATGAATACCTCTTGAACTTTTCCACATTTTGTCACCTGACAACAACAAACTAAAGTATTTTAATATGATTTGATGTGTAGCAATAAGAAAGGGTGTGAGATGGAGGAAGAAGGGTGACACTTTCTCCACTCGCCTTTGCTACATTTATATTTATTTATTTAGCTCTCGTTAAAGCGGGGCACCAGCTGATCAGTTTACTGACCAACAACAACTTAATTAATATTTTCACTTTTTAATTATCAGAATCAGTCACTGAAGTAGATTTGATTAATTACAGGGAGTTCTATACCAGAACACATGAATATTCATCTGAATGAAGAGACCAAAGTTGTCTTTGAAGTTTTATTACAAAAATAATCAAACTATAAATCAACAACAATAATAAATAAACAATAACAATGAATCAATCAAGGCTTAATTCTCTTATCTAAGGCAAAATTGACTCTTTGAGCAGGAATTATTTCAGTTTTATACGCGCATGAATTTAGACAAAGTTTGACTATTTTAACAAATACAGGTAGTCCTCGACTTACGACAGAGATCCGTTCCTACACTGCGTTGTAACCCGAATTTCAACGTGTCAGAACGTACGTACAAACTGCACCTTATACCTTGTTTCTAAGCTTCGAGAGAAAATAGTTGAGTCCAAGTTGAAATGCTTCCTGGATGATCACGCTATCCTTGAGCCATGCCAATCTGGATTCAAATCTCTACACAGCACTGAGACTGCCCTACTGAAGGTTTTTAACAACATCTTCCTATCCACAGACACTGGTGACTCTGTGCTGCTTGTCCTATTGGACCTCACATCCGCTTTCGACACCATCGACCATGAGATCCTCATTGCTAGGTTGGAGCAGTGGGTGGGCATCACAGGGTCAGCCCTCAATTGGTTCAGATCCTACCTCTCTGACAGATCCTTTTGTGTTTCCATCAACGATTTTAGTTCTGCAGTGGCGGCACTTAAATGGGGGGTTCCGCAGGGGTCCATCCTGGGTCCTCTCCTATTCTCCTTATACCTGCTGCCACTTGGTGCTATTTTCCGGAAACACAACATACCCTTCCACTTCTACGCCGATGACTGTCAAATTTACTTCCCCCTAAGACACAATGGTACATGCTCTATTCAACCTCTGCTCGACTGCCTGGCTGACATCAGGGACTGGATGGCTTTAAATTTCTTAAGTTTCAATGATAAGAAGTCTGAAGCCATATTGTTCCTTCCCAATGACACAATCTTGAACCACTGCATCAACCTTTCTGCTCTAGCCCTGTCTGAAAAACAAAAAGTCACAAATCTGGGAGTGATAATGGATCCTTCCATGAAACTCAACAGTCATGTAAATATGATCGTTAAATCCTGTTTTTTCCAGCTGAGGCGACTGTCTAAGCTGAAGCCCATATTGTCCAAAAATAACCTGGAGACAGTAATTCACGCATTTATTACATCTAGGCTTGATTACTGCAATTCACTTCTGTTTGGTGTCAGTCATACCACCATTGCACGACTACAACTGGTTTAGAACGCAGCAGCCTGATTTTTAACCAGTACACGCAAAAGAGAGCACATTACACCAGTCTTGGCCTCCCTGCACTGGCTACAGGTTCATCTTCGAATCCAGTTCAAAATTCTCCAGTACGTCTACAAATCACTGAACAGTCTCGCCCCTGCCTATCTCTCAGATTTGATACACTCTTATGTCCCACCACGTGCTTTGAGGTCAGAGGACCGGGTACTTTTAAGAGTTCCAGGGACTCGTCTTAAGTGCAGAGGTGACAGGACCTTCTCTGTAGCAAGACCAAGACTCTGGAACGAGTTACCTCTGCTCGTCAGACAGGCCCCCTCCCTCTCAGTTTTCAAATCCCGTTTAAAGACCCATTACTATTCTGTTGCTTTCAACACCAGCTGATTTGTACGGTGGCCGAGGGGTGCAAACGCGCTGCAAAAAGAAAACGGCGCTCCAAAAGTTGAAACACGCATCAAAATGAAAACAACAGCGTTCCAAAAGTTGAAACACGCATCAAAATGAAAACAGCAGCGCTCCAACAGATGAGGCGCACTGCAAAAGATAAGTCGCGCTCCCAAAAGAGGACGACCTGCAAATACAGAACGAGCTGCAAATAGAAAAGCCACAACGGAAGTGCTCCAGACCACTAGGGGCAGTCGAACAAAGAACAAATCATAAGCATATTATAGTTTTCGGAATGGCAATAGTTATTTGTGTATTTTAACTTATTTATTACTGAAGAATATTTTACACATCGAAACTATCTCGTTGTATTTGTTTTAATACTGTGCGATAGTGATGAAATGTATTGATGCTCGGTTGGCTTAGTGGTCTAACACATTGCCTCGAATGTGGGAGACCTGGGTTCGATTCCCGGTCTCGGAAATTTTTGTGGTATTAATTTCTTTTTTTTTTTTAAAGCCTTTTGTTTTGGATAAATCGGGTGGAATAGATAAATACATCTACATGTTTATTCTTTGTTGTTGCTTGGTTTATGTTGGTGGCTAGAGTTTTAGTTTGTTTTAGGCAGCAGGCGTGGGGAGGAGGTTGGGGGTTGTCACGCCTCCTCCAGCAACAACCTAAAACAAGCTAAAAGTCTTGCCAACAACATAAACCAAGCAACAACAAATAATAAACATGTAGATGTATTTATCTATTCCATCCGATTTATCCAAAACAAAAGGCTTAAAAAAAAAAAATTAATACCACAAAAATTTCCGAGCCCGGGAATCGAACCCAGATCTCCCACATTCGAGGCATTGTGTTAGACCACTAAGCCAACCAAGCATCAATACGTTACCACTCTATCGCACATTATTAAAACAAATACAATGGGACAGTTTTGATGTGTAAAACATTCTTCAAGTTAAAATACACAAATAACTATTGCCATTCCGAAAACTATAATATGCTTATGATTTGTTCTTTGTTCGACTGCCCCTAGTGGTCTGGAGCACTTCCGTTGTGGCTTTTCTATTTGCAGCTCGTTCTGTATTTGCAGGTCGTCCTCTTTTGGGAGCGCGACTTATCTTTTGCAGTGCGCCTCATCTGTTGGAGCGCTGCTGTTTTCATTTTGATGCGTGTTTCAACTTTTGGAACGCTGTTGTTTTCATTTTGATGTGTGTTTCAACTTTTGGAACGCTGTTGTTTTCATTTTGATGTGTGTTTCAACTTTTGGAAAGCTGCTGTTTTCATTTTGATGCGTGTTTCAACTTTTGGAACGCCGTTTTCTTTTTGCAGCGTGCTGTTCTGTTTTTGCAGCGCGTTTGCACCCCTCGGCCACCGTAGATTTGTATTTGGTCGTTTTATTTATGATCTGCAATGTTTTTATGTCTTTTGTTTTGTACTTCATTGTGTGTGTTGCCTGTTGTTTGTTTGTTTGTTCAGCACTTTGGTTTGGCCTTGTTCCTGTTTAAAGTGCTTTATAAATAAAATGGTATGGTATGGTAAAAAACAGAGAAGCGATCCTAAGGCCACCAAAACAGATCCCCTCAACACCTTGGCTGCACCTAGAAATTCTGTCTATAAAAGTTATGAACAGAATTGGTGACAAAGGGCAACCTTGGCGGAGTCCAACTTTCACTGGGAACAAGCTCGACTTACTGCCAGCAATGCGGACCAAGCTCTGACACCGGTTGTACAAGGACCTAACAGCTCATGTCAAAGAGCCTGTTACACCATACTCCCGGAGTACCCACCACAAGGCTCCCCGAGGGACGTGGTTGAAAGGCTTCTCCAAGTCCACAAAGCACATGTAGACTGGTTGTTTGGACAAACTCCCACGCACCCTCCAGGACCCTGCTGAGGGTGTAGAGCTGGTCCAGTGTTTCACGACCAGGACGAAAACCGCACTGCTCCTCCTGAATCCGAGGTTCGGCTATCCAACGGACCCTCCTCTCCAGAACCCCCGAATAGACCTTACTAGGGAGGCTTAAGAGTGTGATCCCCCTGTAGTTGGAACACACTGTACGGTCCTCCTTTTTGAATAGGGGGACCACCACCCCAGTCTGCAAATCCAGGGGAACTGCCCCTGGTGTCCATGCAATATTGCAGAGTCATGTAAGCCAACACAACCCCACAACATCCAGAGCCTTAAGGAACTCCGGGCGAATCTCATTCACCCCTGGGGCCCTGCCACCGAGGAGCTTTTTAACCACCTTGGTGACCTCAGAACCAAAGATTGGAGAGCCTGACCCAAAGTCCCCAGGCTCCACTTCCTCAGTGGAAGACGCACCAGTGGGATTGAGGAGGTCTTCGAAGTATTCTGCCCACCAACCCACGACATCCCGAGTCGAGGTCAGTAGCACACCACCCCCACTATAGATAGTGTTGGTGGCATACCACGTGGGCGGCCGTGGTGTAGTGGTAATGGCAGTCGTCTCCCGATCGGAAAGTTGGCGGTTCGACTCCCGGGACCCGCACCATGTGTCGTTGTGTCCTTGGGCAAGACACTTAACCCTGAGTTGCTCCCGGTAGGACTGGAAAGCACCTTGCATGGTAGTCTGCCGCCACCGGTTTATGAATGTGTGTAGCATTCAATATATGTGTAGCACTTTGAGATTTTCAGTAATAAATAGTGCGTTATAAATTGAATTAATTATTATTATTATTATACTGCTTCCCCACCTGAGATGCTGGATGGCGAACCAGAATCGCCTCAAAGCCATACGGAAGTCATTTTCCATGGCCTCTACGAACTCCTCCCACGCCTAAAATTTTGCCTCAGCGACCACCCGAGTTGCATACCGCTTGGACTGCCGATACCTATAAGTTACTTCCGGGGTCCCACAAGCCAAAAGGGCCCAATAGGACTCCATCTTCAGCCTGACAGCATCCCTCACCGCCAGTGTCCACCACCGGGTTGGAGGGTTACCGCCACGACAGGCACGACAACCATGCGGCCACAGCGCCAAATAGCCGCCTCGCCAATAGAGAATCGGAACATGGCCCACTTGGACTCAACGTTTTCCACCTCCCCCGGAACATGTTCGAAGCTCTCCCGGAGGTGGGAGTTTTTTTCATTCAACCTTTATTTAGGCAGGTTGATCCCATTGAGCCTTGAGGACTAATTTACAAGAGAGACCTGGAAAGTTAAAGCTCAGGTAAAGTTAAAGCTCCGTCTCACGGAGGACACAGTGTGAGGTTGCAAAAAACCTCAGCACAAAAAAAGCAATGTAAAGATGACATAAAAAGATGCATGTGGAGTGGGTGAGGGTGAAGGGGGGTGAGTTGAGGGGAGTGTGAGCTGTGTGAATGACTGTATGCATGTGTGCATTTGTAAGTCTATGAACACTGTTCCAGACAGGTAGATTCCTTGGGGAAGGGAATGGTTGGTGGGGGCAGAGCATCTTGTTCACATAACATCCAGGAGAATTTGAGATAGTTAGCTTTCCAAAACCAACATGGGAGAGCCAGATTCAGATAACAACAGATGTTTTGGGTCGGGTAGACTCCATTGATTTCCGTCTGCTTTGCAGTTCCACTGGTAAATCTCAATGGCGACTCCAAACAGCCAAATTGGTTGTCAGTACCGCCGAGGTGAGCTTATAACTTCTCCAAGGTCAGTTCCTTCCTGCCAGTGAGATTCAAGAGCCGTAAATAGCCTGCAATTCTCAGCAGAAACCGCGTATAGCTTACAGCTCAGCTCACACAGCACCCGAGTCTGAGTGTTCACAGCGTGGCACATTCCCTCACACAGGCCAGGCAGCTTTACAATGGCCAGAACAACTGCCAACGTTTTTCAAATTTGTCGATATGCCAGTTAACCACCAACTCCAAAAAGCATAAATCCTGTTATCATAAATCCAATTATGTACGCATCTCGCTTTCGGGCTGCTCACTGCACCACCTGGTGGTGGTTGGGTTAAATGCAGAGACGAATTTCGTCTGTGTATGGGAAACATACGCAGATGACAGGAAAAGACATTTTTATTATTATTATCTTCAACATCCTCAACCGACAATATGGACAGACACATAATCTTCCACTACCTTTAGTATTGAATCGTCAGAGTATGAATACATGTACCAGAACACCCCCATCAGACACCGGAATAAAGCTGTTGTGAGTTAATCTATTCTGGACACTTTTAGACTTTTCCCATTTCTCGGTTTTGCTCAGCTTTGTTTCACTTCAAATCTCTGCCTGTGAGTAAGACAACCAGCCTGTGTACAACAAAAACACATCTGGATGAAAGAAAAGAGGCAGTTATTGAAAGACAGTTCTACAGAATATTATGAAAAACATTTTTATGAAATCCCAAAAGTTGTACAAGTTATCAGTGTTACAAACTGAATTACAATAAAAGCAAATAATCAAACATTGAAATACTGCTGCATCCATTCTAATATTCAACAGTGACCCATCACAACAATAAACAGATGATGTAACTATGCTAAACAGTCTTGAACAGACTGTTTGACAATAAATTCTCAGAGTTACTTTTTGTTTGTTTGTTTGTTAAATGTTACTGTCCTTGGTTGTTTTCTCCTGTGTCTCATGTGTGAAGAAGAGGAGGAGGAGGATGTGTGACTGAAGACAGATCAGGATCATTTAACAGAAACCTTGGTCATAGATTTTTACCAATTGTTTGATATGGAAAAGATTCTTCCGGAGTTCTTTGCTCTGCCTCTTCTTTGCTTGATAGTCAGGCATCTGTGAATATAACAAACCAAAGATGACATGATGAATGAATATTTTTTTCACAATAAAGTAGTCAGTATTTTAGAGCTATCTCAGCATCCACATTAGCATCTGCTATACAGCTGGCTTCAACCATTAACCAGTAATGTGGGTGTTAGTTGCATATAGACTTCATCTACTTTGTGTATAGCCTCTGGCAGTTAAGAAGGAACAAAACAGAATGGAAACTACAAATGTACCTATGATTCTATAAATTCCGGTTTCACTACCAGTCATACGTTTCACTTAGAATTGCTCCACAATGAGACCATTATGAGGGACTGGAAAAAGCCTACCATATGTCATACAATGTACAGTATGTGACTTTAGACCCTTTTCAGAGAGAGAGTCAGAGAGTCTTTATTGTCATTTGCACCGCATGTGGTACATGTGATGAAAACGAGATTATGTACACGGGGTCCCAGTTACATCCAACAACAAATGCAAGAGAAAAACAGTAATAACATCTAGAATTAACTAAGAGAAACATCAACTAGTAATACACTAAGCCCTAATGTAGTGGAAAAACATCATTATAAACAGCAGCACGAACATGAGTCTGTATGAGCAGATGGTCACAGATGAACACAGCAACAAGAAAACAGATCAGCATCAGCATGATGTGATATTTTGCAGTGTTTATTCTTATTATTATTATTTATTTATTCATGAGTCTAACAGCCTCAGGGTAGAAGCTGTTCCTCAGTCTAGTGGTTCTACATTTGATGCTCCTCAACCTCCGTCCTGAGGGGAGTGGGGCAAAGAGTGAGTGTGCTGGGTGAGTGAGGTCTTTCATGATGCAGGTGGCTCTTTTCCTGCATCTGGAGGTGTAAATGTCTGTAGCCGTGTTTCCATCAAGGTTTCTAGGTGCGCATTTTGAAGTATCGCAGCAGAAAAGCTTAATGGAAACGGCAAAATCCGTATTTACTTTCTCAAGTTCGCCAAAAAGTTTATACGCTCGCTTGAGGTGGTTTTTGGGATGTTCGAAAATGAGCAGATGCGCACAGCGACAGATGGAAACACATTTGCCGACTCGTGCTGCCGAAGCGAACATTCACGTCACGTGACTGATCAGCTGTTTCCGCTCCGGACAACATGTAACATCGCTAAAACTAGTTTGTATGACAGAATAAATACAACTCGACCGATAGCAACACGTACCTGAAATATTCTCTCCATTTTGACGAGATGTGTGGCCAGGTTCTGTTTTCAACTGCTACTTCCTGTTTACTGTAGACATGCGCAGTGCTCACGTCTGACGTAATGACGCTGACGTCTGACGTAATGACGCTGTGCGTGGCTTGGTAGATGCGCTTCAAGCCAGCAGATGGAAACACTTCTGCTTCGCATTAATTTGTATTTACATATTTGCGAGATTTCAAAAATTAGCTCAAAAATCGAAATGAAAATGGATGGAAACACAGCTTGTGATGGTGGGGAGACTGACTCCAACATCTTCTGTGCAGCCTTCACCACTCTCTGTAGAGCTTTCCTCTCTGCAACTGTGCAGCCTCCATGCCACACATTGATGCTGGAGCACAGGATGCTCTCCACTGCACACCTGTAGAAGGAGGTGAGGACTGGGCTGCTCAGACCAGCTCGTCTCAGCCGTCTGAGGAAGTAGAGTCTCTGATGACCTTTCTTGATCAGGCTGGTGGTGTTGTTGCTCCAGCTGAGGTTATCATTCAAGTGTACACCCAAGTATTTGTAGCTGGAGACCACTTCCACTGCAGACCCACCTATTTTCAGTGGGGCATGGGTGTGTTTGTTCCTTCTGAAGTCCACAATCATCTCCTTTGTCTTCTTCACATTCATGTGAAGATTATTCTCTTTGCACCAGCTCTCCAGGTGTTCCACCTCCTGTCTGTAGCTGGACTCATCATTGTTTGTGATGCATCCCACCACCGCTGTATCATCTGCAAACTTAACAATATGACAGCCTGGATGTGTGGCTGTACAATCATAGTTTTCAATCATAATTTCCATAGTACCTTTTAGTACCGGTACAGCACCGTTTGACTTGGCTTGGTACAGTACACGTTGCGTTTCCATAGCCCCTTTCATTATGCTCTCCAGTGAGCGGGGTTCAAATTGACGTCAAGTACCTCACCAGCTGGTGGTGGTAAGACCTTGAAACAGGTTTCAGTACAGGGTGAGAATTTAATTTCAAATTTCTGGTGAATTAAAAACAATACCCTGATGCATGCTCAATAATCCAGGTAGAAAAATCCAAAAAAGCTAAGTCTGGTCCTCTGGACATTCAATATATATATATACACACATATATATATATACATACAGTATATATA
>JBBPBX010062779.1:0-14748 GCA_038048925.1 Garcialebias charrua
CAAATGTACAAGCCTCCTGCTTCCCTCTACTGTTGAGGTGGAGCTCGTGGTGAGTAAAGCGCTAGTTCGTCTTTCTGTTTTATGTTCAGCTTTTAATTCTAATCTTTGTTTATTAGCTGCTGCTGTTTGTCCTTCACCGTTTTGTTCACCTGCTGTTCGAGCTGTCCACTGGCTGTCGTCTTGCTGTCCTGGCTGCTGATTTGATGCCCACTGTTCTGGTCAGCTTAAGGCTGGCTGCATCACCCGTCCTGTCTGGCTGATCAGGGCCGACTGGGGTTCAGCCCGGACTGGGGTTCAGCCCGGACTAATCGTCTTGGTGCCGGCGTGGATGGTGTCTGCTGCAACGCAACGGTTCTCCCAGGACGAACTCTTTGGACAGCTGTGGCTTGATTAATTGGACATCTCCCAGGCGGTGGTATTAATTCTGCCGTGGTGTACTACTGTCTTTATCGAATTGCACTTTCATTGTTGCCAGGAGTTATTACTGCCTTTTTAACTGTGTATTTTAAATTTAGGATTTTTTATTAAACAAATTGTGCAATTTATTGGTGTTTGTGTGAAGTGTCTCCTGCCTCATCTTCTGCAACGGGTCTAAAGTGCCTAAAGGGTAACTTTTAATAAAGTTTTTAACCAAATTCATTTTTTTAAATAGATTATTTTTTTTAAACTAAAAGTTGCCTAAAGTATTTTTTTACCCATACCCGTTCGGCTACAAATATAAAAAAGTTACAAAACAATTCTAAGTTTTCACCAATTGCACGTCACTTATACAGTATTCTGATACCTACTTGACACTGCAGACTACGTGATGGTGTAACGACACTGCAACGTGATGATGTAATGACGCTGTTCGTCTGTCTGCTCACTGCTTTGAGGTTAAAAAAAGAAAAATATGAGCATATTTTGCACAGAAATGACATTGAAAACATTAAAACCTCTACCACCGCATGTGGTACATGTGATGAAACGAGATTATTTACACCGGGTCCCAGTAACATCCAACAACAAAAAAATGTAAGAGAAGAACAGTAGTAACATCTAAGATATGATCTAAGAAAAACATCAGCTAAAAATACACTAAGCACCAATGTACCGTAATAGAAAAACATCAATACAAGCAGCAGCACGAGCATGAGTCCGTATGAGCAGATGGTCACAAATGAACAGCAACAGGAAAACAGATCAGCATGATGTGATATTTTGCAGTGATTATTCTTATCATGTATTATTCATGAGTCTAACAGCCTCAGGGTAGCAGCTGTTCCTCAAGTGGTTCAACATTTGATGCTCAACCTACTTCCTGAGGGGAACAGGGCAAAGATTGTGTATGCGCTGGATGAGTGTGGTCCTTCATGATGCAGGTGGCCCTCTTCTTGCATCTGGAGGTGTAGATGTCTGTGATGGTGGGGAGACTGACTCCAACAGACCTCTGTGCAGCCTTCACCACTCTCTGCAGAGCTTTTTTTCTGCAGCTGTGCAGCCTCCATGCCACACGTTGATGCTGGAGCACAGGATGCTCTCCACTGCACACCTGTAGAAGGAGGTGAGGACTGAGCTTCCCAGACCAGATCTTCTCAGCCGTCTGAGGAAGTAGAGTCTCTGATGACCCGATCATGGGCGATGGTGTTGTCAGTCCTCACCTCCTTCTACATGTGTGCAATGGAGAGCATCCTGTGCTCCAGCATCAACGTGTGGCATGGAGGCTGCACAGCTGCAGAAAGAAAGGCTCTGCAGAGAGTGGTGAAGGCTGCACAGAAGATGTTGGAGTCAGTCTCCCCACCATCACAGACATCTACACCTCCAGATGCAGGGAGAGGGCCACCTGCATCATGAAAGACCCCACTCACCCAGCACACACAGTCTTTGCCCCGCTCCTCTCAGGACGGAGGTTAAGGAGCATGAAATGTAGAACCATTAGACAGAGGAACAGCTTCTACCCTGAGGCTGTTAGACTCATGAATAAATAAATAATAAGAATAAATACTGCAAAATATCACATCATGTTGATGCTGATCGGTTTTCTTGTTGTTGTGTGTTCATTTGTGACCATCTGCTCATACAGACTCAGGTTCGTGCTGCTGTTTATAATGATGTTTTTCTATTACATTAGTGATTAGTGTATTTCTAGTTGATGTTTTTCTTAGTTATATCCTAGATATTATTACTGTTTTTCTCTTACATTTTGTTGTTGGATGTAACTGGGACCATGTGTACATAATCTCGTTTCATCACATGTACCACATGTGGTGCAAATGACAATATTCTGACTGTGATTCTGATAAAAGTTGCAGGACTAGCTGAAAACATGTAAAAATATGAAAAAGTTACAAAACAATTCTCAGTTTTCACCAAATGCACGTCACTTCTATTTTCATCTTACCTGCATCACTGCAGTTTGACCGTGATGACGTAACGACGCTCTTTGGGGAAGGGTAGGGGCTGTCTGCTCACTCCGCTTTGAGGTGAAAAATGAAACATAAGAGCAAATTTAGCACAAAAATCACGGTGAAAACATTAAAACCTCTCTTTATGTTACAATACAGCGTTCACAGCTTGTCACGCTGCAGTGGTCAAGTTAAATGTTAACGCTTCTTCTTCTTTCGGCTTTTCCCTTTTCAGGGGTCGCCACAGCGAGTCATCCTCCTCCACCTCACTCTGTCCTCTGAATCCTCTGTCCTCACTCCAACTACCTTCATGTCCTCGCTAACTGCATCCATATATCTCCTCTTTGTCTTTTTCCTGCAGCTTCATGTCTAACATCCTTCTACTAATATACCCACTGTCCCTCCTCTGGACATGTCCAAACCATTGTCCCTCCTCTGGACATGTCCAAACCACTGTCCCTCCTCTGGACATGTCCAAACCACTGTCTCTCTGACTGTCCACCTGCTGAGTGTCTCTCTGACTGTCCTCCTGCCGAGTGTCTCTCTGACTGTCCACCTGCTGAATGTCTCTCTGACTGTCCACCTGCTGAGTGTCTCTCTGACTGTCCTCCTGCTGAGTGTCTCTCTGACTGTCCTCCTGCTGAGTATCTCTCTGACTGTTCACCTGCTGAATGTCTCTCTAACTGTCCACCTGCTGAATGTCTCTCTAACTGTCCACCTGCTGAGTGTCTCTCTGACTGTCCACCTACTGAATGTCTCTCTGACTGTCCTCCTGCTGAATGTCTCTCTGACTGTCCACCTGCTGAGTGTCTCTCTGACTGTCCACCTGCTGAATGTCTCTCTGACTGTCCTCCTGCTGAGTGTCTCTCTGACTGTCTACCTGCTGAATGTCTCTCTGACTGTCCACCTGCTGAGTGTCTCTCTGACTGTCCTCCTGCCGAGTGTCTCTCTGACTGTCTACCTGCTGAATGTCTCTCTGACTGTCTACCTGCTGAATGTCTCTCTGACTGTCCAGATGGACATAGACATGTAAATATAACATGTTCAACTGAAATTGTGTGTTTGTGTGTGTGACTGTTTTATGGTTTTTAAGGACAGTGTTTTATCAGGACTGTAATGAACTGCCATCTGATTGATTGTCTGATTGTTTATAGCGTATGACTAGCCTGGCCCTCGCCATACCTGCACAGCTCCGCTCAATTCTATTTCCCTTCACTGCTGGGTCTGGGATTTGTCCCATAGACAACGATTCCTCCGGTCGATTTTTGACCGGACCAATCAGAGAACAGAAGGCGGATTGGCAGATTAACAGACCAATCAGAGAACAGAAGGCGGAGTTTTGAACGACGTCGACTGACGTCGTCAGTTAAAATGGCTGCCACCACGAAGGAATTTTCCAGAAAACAAGGTAAAAAACTATTATTTCTTTCCTGATAAAAACTATATTTCTTAGCTGACGTTTTATCAGAAGTGTTTCTGAGCTTAACAGTTCCTAAATCAATTCACGAAATGGTCAAATCTGCTGGATTTAAATAGTTTCGGTTTCACATTTTCCAAACAGCCTCAGGGTGCGCTACGAAAATAAATGATAAAAAATCGAATTTTATCTCAAATGTTTCATCAAGGCCAACAGTCAGTAAATTAGAGCCATATAATTACACACTGGTAGCAGAAAAAATATCCACCAAGTGGTTTCTGAGCTTTTTATCTGAATAGCCTGGACCTTGCCAGGCTAAGCTAACAAAACTACGCCTTCTGTTCTCTGATTGGTCCGGTCAAAAATAGACCGGAGAAATCGTTTTCAATGGGAGGAATGCCAGACCCTAGTACGAAGCAAAGTGAAGGACAGGGTTTGGTTTTAACCAGACTAGCGTATGACTGTCCTAACAAACAACTGTCCATAAAAAAACCACAATACACTCCCATACACACACAATTGAACAATAAGGTTGATGAATCCACACGTAGCAAGTATATCTGTTTAGGAACACAAGAACTAAAATGTACCTTGGTACTCGTGTTTAATGGAAGTTGATCGCTCTTCTGGCTACCTGCGATCTCCTGACTCTGGACGTGTTCACGTCATCTGGAACAGATCATTTATACTTATATTTAGAGGAAATTCTACATTTTGATGATAGCTGCTGTCACATGTAAACCAATAAACATTACATGATTGTTTTTGGCCAAAGTATCCATCTCACATAAAGGAAAGATGGATGGACATAGTATTTACAAAACTCCTCTCATGATGGGTGGACTAAGATGAAATTAAAATTAGCTGAATGAAAGAAAACTATAAATTTAAAAACTGTGACTAATAATATTGAAGTCATACATAACAATCCCTGCATTATTTATAAAATTGATATCTATGTCATATACATACACACAAATATACATATATACATGTATATAAGCATATCATATATGCATATTCATATACAGTGTATATACATATATGCATATACATGTATACTGTATATGCATATACATATACTGTACAGATAGACATATACATGTAAATATAACATGTTCAACTGAAATTGTGTGCGTTTGTGTGTGTGACTGTTTTGTGGTTTTTATGGACATTGTCATATGCTATAAACAGACAAGCAGATTACAGTTCATTACTGTCCTGACAAAACACTGTCCTTAGAAACCACAAAACAGTCACACACACAAACACACACACAATTTCAGTTTATCATGTTTTTAAGAAAGCAAGATGTTTGATGGATAGATGGATGATATTTGATGGATGGATACATGGATGGATGGATGGATGTTTGATGGATGGATGGATGGATGCATGCATGGATGGATAAAAGGTGGACATCAGTCAGTAAAGACTCCATCTGTCTGCGTTCAGCAAGGCTGGATGTTTGATGGATGGATGGATGTATGGATGGATGTTTGATAGATGGATGTATGTATGGATGGATAAAGCATGGACCTCAGTCAGTAAAGAATCCATCTGTCTGGTTTCAAGAAGGCCGGATGTTTGATAGATGGATGGATAGATAGATGGATGGATGTTTGATAGATGAATGATGGATGGATGTTTGATGGATGGATGGATGGATGTTTGATGGATGGATGGATAAAGTGTGGACCTCAGTCAATAAAGAATCCATATGTCTGGGTTCAGGAAGGCAGGATGTTTGATGATGGATGGATGATGTTTGATGGATGGATGCATGGATGGATGGATGGATGTGTGGATGTTTGATGGATGGATGGATGAATGGATGGATAAAGCATGGACCTCAGTCAGTAAAGAATCCATCTGTCTGGGTTCAGCAAGGCAGGATGTTTGATGGATGGATGGATGTTTGATGGATGGATAGATGTTTGATGGATGGATGGATGGATGTTTGATGGATGTTTGAGATGTTTGATGGATAGATGGATGGATGGATGTTTGATGCATGGATGTATGGATGGATGGATGTTTGATGGATGGATGGATGGATGGATAAAGTGTGGACCTCAGTCAGTAAATCCATCTGTCTGGGTTCAGGAAGGTAGGATGTTTGATGGATAGATGTATGGATGTTTGATGGATGGACGTTTGATGGATGGATGGATGTTTGATAGATGGATGGATAAAGCGTGGACCTCAGTCAGTAAAGAATCCATATGTCTGGGTTAAGGAAGGCAGGATGTTTGATGGATGATGGATGTTTGATGGATAGATGTTTGATAGATGGATGGATGCATGGATGGTTGGATAAAGCGTGGACCTCAGTCAGTAAAGAATCCATCTGTCTGGGTTCAGCAAGGCAGGATGTTTGATGGATGGATGTTTGATGATGGATAGATGGATGTTTGATGGATGGATGGGTGGATGTATGGATAAAGCGTGGACCTCAGTCAGTAAAGAATCCATCTGTCTGGTTCAGGAAGGCAGGATGTTTGATGGATGGATGGATGTATGGATGTTTTATGGATGGATGGATGCATGGATGGATGGATAAAGCGTGGACCTCAGTCAGTAAAGAATCCATATGTCTGTTTTCAAGAAGGCAGGATGTTTGATGGATGGATGGATGATGTTTGATAGATGGATGCATGGATGGATGGATGGATGGATGGATGGATGGATGGATAAAGCGTGGACCTCAGTCAGTAAAGAATCTATCCGTCTGGGTTCAGCAAGGCTGGATGTTTGATGGATGGATGGATGTTTGATAGATGGATGGATGGATGTATGTATGGATGGATAAAGCATGAACCTCAGTCAGTAAAGAATCCATCTGTCTGGGTTCAGGAAGACAGGATGTTTGATAGATGGATGGATAGATGGATGGATGTTTGATGGATGGATGATGGATGGATGTTTGATGGATGGATGTTTGATGGATGATGTGTGGATGTTTGGATGGATGTTTGATGGATGATGTGTGGATGTTTGATGATGGATGGATAAAGCGTGGACATCAGTCAGTAAAGAATCCATCTGTCTGGGTTCAGTAAGGCAGGATGTTTGATGGATGGATAGATGGATGTTTGATGGATGGATGGATGGATGTTTGATGGATGGATGGATGGATAAAGCGTGGACCTCAGTCAGTAAAGAATCCATCTGTCTAGGTTCAGGAAGCCAGGATGTTTGATGGATGGATGATGGATGGATGTTTGATGGATGGATGGATGGATGTTTGATGGATGGATGGATGGATGTTTGATAGATGGATGTATGTATGGATGGATAAAGCGTGGACCTCAGTCAGTAAAGAATCCATCTGTCTGGTTTCAAGAAGGCCGGATGTTTGATAGATGGATGGATAGATAGATGGATGGATGTTTGATGATGAATGATGGATGGATGTTTGATGGATGGATGGATGGATGGATGTTTGATGGATGGATGGATAAAGTGTGGACCTCAGTCAGTAAAGAATCCATATGTCTGGGTTCAGGAAGGCAGGATGTTTGATGATGGATGGATGATGTTTGATGGATGGATGGATGGATGGATGGATGTGTGGATGTTTGATGGATGGATGGATGTATGGATGGATAAAGCGTGGACCTCAGTCAGTAAATAATCCATCTGTCTGGGTTCAGTAAGGCAGGATGTTTGATGGATGGATGGATGTTTGATGGATGGATATATGTTTGATGGATGGATGGATGTTTGATGGATGGATGGATGGATGTTTGATGGATGGATGGATGTTTGATAGATGGATGGATGGATAAAGCTTGGACCTCAGTCAGTAAAGAATCCATATGTCTGGGTTTAGGAAGGTAGGATGTTTGATGGATGATGGATGGATGGATGTTTGATGGATGGATGTTTGATGGATGGATGAATGCATGGATGGATGGATAAAGCGTGGACCTCAGTCAGTAAAGAATCCATATGTCTGGGTTCAGGAAGGCAGGATGTTTGATGATGGATGGATGATGTTTGATGGATGGATGGATGGATGGATGTGTGGATGTTTGATGGATGGATGGATGTATGGATGGATAAAGCGTGGACCTCAGTCAGTAAATAATCCATCTGTCTGGGTTCAGTAAGGCAGGATGTTTGATGGATGGATGGATGTTTGATGGATGGATATATGTTTGATGGATGGATGGATGTTTGATGGATGGATGGATGGATGTTTGATGGATGGATGGATGTTTGATAGATGGATGGATGGATAAAGCTTGGACCTCAGTCAGTAAAGAATCCATATGTCTGGGTTTAGGAAGGTAGGATGTTTGATGGATGATGGATGGATGGATGTTTGATGGATGGATGTTTGATGGATGGATGAATGCATGGATGGATGGATAAAGCGTGGACCTCAGTCAGTAAAGAATCCATCTGTCTGTTTTCAGGAAGGCGGGATGTTTGACTCACCAAATACCAAATGACCTCTTGGACTAGCTGAAAACCTGTACATGTAAAAATATGAAAAAGTTAAAAAACAATTCTCAAGTTTATACAATACACTTATACAGTATTCTGTATTATTCAGTATTCAGTATTCCAACAACAGTATTCTTATACCTACATAAAACTGCAGTCAACGTGATGACGTAACGAGGCTGCAACGTGATGACGTGATGACGTAACGACGCAGTTCGTCCGTCTGCTCACTGCTCAGAGGTAAAAAAAAAAAAAAAAAGAGCAGAATTAGCAGAAAAATGACGTTGGAAACATTAAAACCCCTCTACCCTATTAACGCATGTTAAATTACAGCGTTAGTCACGCTGTTATTGTGACGTGACACGTTCACGGTAGTGACGCTAACGCGACGTGCGTTTAATTTTGTCTTCGTCGCGTTAAGACTCTAAATAACCACTAAAAACATCCACAAGTGATGCATATATAGTATCGCTGATTTATATAAATGTCTATAAAAGTTTTCAACAGCGTTGAAAGGTTGTCACGCTTCTGAAGTGAAGTTACGTTACATGCTAACGCTAGCCGCAGCTAGTTTGAGCTGCGTCTTTCTTCACGCACTCAAAACTCATGCACAGATACTTCCTAATTTATCTAAATGTTGATAAAGTTTTCTACAGTCTTCACAGTTTGTGACGCTGCGGTTAAAGTCACGTTACTACTGGATTAGGTTAACATTTCCTTGAGATGATGTCATCAAAAGCAACAAAAAAATTTTTTTAATTCTTACCTGAATGAAGTCAATACACTCTGACACTCTGTCCACCTACCGCTGCAAAATTTTATTTAAATCGCTCTCCAAAAATAATCTCCGCTCACCTACATGCACTCAACACACGACGCCATAACTCTGCACGTGTAAGCTCAAGGGGCTTTAACTTTTAAAAACTCGGTCACCTGAGGCCCCGCCCTGAGCCCCCGCCCACTACAGGGTCTCCACATCACGAGAGGAGGGGCGGCGTTGGAGTTTCGCGCGGTCTCCACATCACGAGAGGAGGGGCGTTGCAGTTTGGCGCCATGTGTGTCAGTGAGCCACACACACGGCTGCAATAAATGCAACCGATACACAAAAACATACACACCACACACAAATACCCTGGGAGGTGCGTAGCCAGCCAATTTTATAAATGTAAATAACTTTTTATTAAAACAATTTTAAGTGTTAAAGCACACTCCAACTCATCCAGGCAGCCTATTAGCCACAAGTTACGCTGATATTGATGAGAAAAAACAATGTTTACATATTAATATATTTGGATACAATCTGTGTTTTATCCAGACATTGGCAAAGGCTGGCTAATACCAAATGTCCCGATAATGTCGGTACGTAGTCTGGCGCATAGGCGGGCCAATACGCTTGCACCAACGCACACACACACACACACACACACACAAGTGGGTCTGAGCGGCTCAGATGAATGAAGCCATTGTCAGATCAAACCATTTACTGTACGAGCCATGGGAGACACAACATGCATCTGAGACTTGCGGGGGTGCGCGACAGACCTCCCTCCGAACGCGTGAAGGTCTTTTTACTTCTCATGTATGACACTTCCAATTATTTGTACTTTTTTAATTTACTTCAGCTCCTTCACAGCCAGACCTGGAGGAAGCGACTGTTTGAGCTTCTCTGCCTTCTCCTTGTCTGTGATGACCAGCATGTACAGAAACCTGCTGCAGCGCTTGTGATAAAAAGCAGAAGAAAAAAAAAAAAAAAATGAATGGACACTTCCTGCTGTCAGAGGCAGGAAGCGTGGCCTTATATGGTGTTTTGAGGGGTGGAAATTATGTAAATGACATTTCCGCGGGCACGCGCAGCTGTTTAGAACAGGTGGGATTCATTATATTTACGCAAGCCATTTACACACGTTTCCTCATGATAGAAGACTTTGTTGAATCTGACGTGGCATGTTCGTACGAACGCTTCGTAAGAACAAAAGTAGGAGGAATTTAGGATAAAAATACGAACATTTTCGTGCATGAGGGCCAATGAAACTAACCTGTATAAATAAAGGTTGAATGAATCTTCATTTTCCTCCTGCGCACTGCGCCCTTGAGCTTGTGCTCTCGAGTGACTATGACCTCGAGTGGCTGTGTTCCCTGGGGGCACAACGGGGAGGGAAGAACGGGGGGAGTAGACCAATGAAACCAAGGCCCTGTTTACACGGACACAGTGGGGGGAAACATAGGTTTTTTCGTAAGTTAATTAGAGTAAAAGATCTGCGTTGACACGGACGAATTCTGTGTTTACACACATCCGCAGGACCTCCCGAATCTACTGTAGTTCCAATGCCGGGTCATTAGATGGCGCTGTAAATTTTGTACCTTCACCTAATGTGCAGGCGTGCTGCCTCAGTCTGCTCTTTTCCTCAAGGCTAAAAGTTCAGCTAACAACAACTTAACAAGTTAAAGCTGAATTTTGGATAAGAGTCGACAGATTTGACGCCAAGCGGGACTGCTTCATCTAACAAGCTCCACACCAGTCACTGAGTGGACCAGAACCGAGTCGACGATGTCGGACTTTACTCCGTGATAATCAGCTGATTTACAGCAGGTAAATCAATGTTCTTAATAATGTTTGCTTGTGTTTACTTCGATCACACAACAACCAACTGAGTTTTTTTTTTTTTCTTGCGAGGTCGAGAAGCTGTCCTTCCACCAGGCGGACTGGTTCGGATGGGACCAGTATCCAGGATGAAATCAGAGCAGAGTCCAGTTCATTAACATAGTTAGAGTTCGGTTAACGTGTTTTTAATATACAGTTCATGGTGTTGAATAAATAAAATAAAAAATAAACCTGGTGTCTTCATTTTCCACTTTAAGAAGACGGAACATGTTACGCATCGTTTAAATGACGTAACTTGAGTCCAGATAGCTTCATTTAGCTAAGGTAACTTTATATATCTCCCACGCTAACATAAATACTGTTTATTATTGTTAAACTGTTATTATTTAGCACATTTAGTATGTTATAGTGCAGAGTGACACGTGAAATATCTGTCTGCCTCGTTCTATAAACAGCGATATTAGAACTGTATCCAGCTGTGTCTCTTCCAAAACAGATGTTGATCACAGCAGCTACATTCAGGTGTGTATGAGAATCAATATATTCCATCAGTTGTAGTTCAAAAAGCGGTGTGTGTCCGCCGCCATTGTTATAGATAGAAATGCCGTCTGTCAGCGCGTGCGTGCGCGCATGTGGTTCAAACAAAAGCTCAGCGGGAGATGTTTATGTTATCAATGGGGGGTCAGCGAAAAACCTCCACTCTGGAAGGTGGATTCAGAAACCTCCGCATTCAAAGAGGGGGGCCACTGGTGTCGTGTAAATGATCAGCAGAACCGCAGAGAGAAAGCTGCAGTTTCACTCAAAATATGCACTGTGTAAACGGCCCCCAAGTTTCATTGATCTACTGTGACCGGTTTGGTCATTTCTTTGGTCAGATTTTGTTTTTAACCTTTGTTTACACAGGTCGTCTCATTGAGTCATGAGGACCCACTTCCCAAGAGACGTGTATTGGGCAGCTATGTGAACGCATGGGTATGACGAGACTAAATGTTTTGGTGGCATGAAACTCGTTAGCCCATCAAAAAAAATAAAAATCCAGAAATTAGCTGCAGCATTGTATAAGACGTGGTGTTCAGAGCGTGTGAAAAAAGTAGCGGCTTATAGTCTGGAAATTACGGTAATTTTGACAGAAATATTACGGTATTGTTTCCTGATGTGTTTATGGCTAGAGTGTAAAAGCTACAGCAAACTGCTGTTGCTATTAACACTTAAAAAAATATGAAGGAGATACTGATGGTAAAAAAAAATTTTTTTTTGCAGCAAACCTTTTGAGATTAGAGTTGTTTTAAAGTAGCAGCAAGTCACTGGTTTGGGCCCCGCTGTACTAGCCATTAGCTCATCAGTTGAAAATACACATTTTTCTGCCTGATCTAAGTTGTTCAACAAGCTATCTACAGCAGGTAAAATACTAAATGTTTGTAAACAAAGACAACTAATCAGAAGTGCACTCATGTGCACTCATGTGTAGATTACTTTGTCTATTTTCTTATGGCATCATATTTTTATTGTAATTTTATGTTGTGTTATGAGCTATATAGGTGATGTTTGTATTTTTCTCTGCTCTTTTGTTTTATGGGACGTTTCTTATGCTTACCTGCCTTAGGACAACGGATGCAAATTAGCTATTGTGCTAACTCCGGCATATTTACATTACTGCTTACTACTGTCATGTTGATTAATATGCATTGTCCTAACTTAAATAAATAAATAAATGAATGAAATGAAACTTTTCACAGAACTCTTCAAAATATCTGCACTATTGCTTTAATATAACCCTATGGCACATCTGTGAACAACGTCAAGGATTTTGCCTATAAAAAATACAAACTGTTTACCTGTTGTCCTTGATAAGTAGTGTTTTTGGTAGCAGCTCCTTGTCGGTGAAGACAACACTCGGATGGTACCACACTGTGAACTGGTTATCCTGGATCCCACATAAGATGTTTGCAGAATCATTCCATGCCAAACTGTGAACCATGCTGCCTATGAGAGCGGACACACACCACACCCTCTGTTAGGTACACACATGTATAAAAACTGTTACTTACTACCCGGTACACGAGGCAAAAGTCAGTTCCGTGCTGCTCGTCTCACCAATTTTGCAGACTTTGGGTTCTCTCCCTAGATGACGCACAGAGGTCAAATGAAGGTCACAGTTCTTGTCTATCAGAGCAATTTTTCTGTCACTGGACGGGCCACACTGATCCAAAGCTACCTCCAAAACCTCCATCTACAGAAATACACACAAATGAACAAAGACAAGAGGGTGGAGAGGAGGAAAATGGAACAAAAGACCAGAAATAGGTAGAAGCCAGGTTATAGTTTGCTTCACAAACTGTCTGCTAAATTTAACTGTGTATCTGTATGTAAGTGACAAAGTGGAAATACTGTACGTGTATATGAACACTTTTGGTACAATTTGGTGTGTTTTGTATCTTAGGAGTCTTGTCAGTAAAAACCAGGCAGAAAACAATAATTACTGCTGAGTCTTATTTTATTTTATTCTAATTATTTCCCTTTTGTTTCCCATTTCCTCCAACAGTTTGGCTTTTCCAATTCTTTCTTTCATCTTTGCTTTACATGCACAGTACCTCCACACAACCTAACTTAATTTGTCATGTGACATGAGAAGCTGTACCTATTACCTACTTTCTGTACAGGGTAGATATAAACCACTTTATTCTTATTTTATTTATTTATTGTTGTTTCAGTGTTTTGACTATGACTGAGTGAGCTCTGCACAATCATTTCAATGTGCCTTGATTGTTGGTCTGTGCACAAATGTAAAAGAAAATTGTACCTTAACCTTTGTACTACCATAGAGTTTTTGTTAAGAACATTTGTTCCCAAACTTGGGGTCGGGATTCCAATGTGCCACATAACGCCAAATGGAAGTGCTGAGATAATCTGTGGTAATCAAACTACCATAATTTTTGCTGTAGAAGTCACAGTTTTTTTGCATAAATTTGCATGTCTGTGACTTGTACAGCGCAGTGACATATTTTTGTTTTTTCCTCATATTTATAACGCAATTTTTGACTGAGATCTGATGATGTCATTCATTCTGACATGGAAAATATTGAACACTACCATTTTCAGCCACTAGAGGGCCCTCGACTAATATGGCAAGCCAAGAGTCTCATTAAGTAGCTATTAATGAGACACTTGGATTGCCATACAAAGCCACCTTCATCTCGCTCCAGAAGTCCTGGAACAAAGGTCAAATCAGTTGCATTTCGCCACGCTGCCCAGGTGAAATGCAGCTGATGTGACCGTCAAAGTGCATGGAAAATTCAACTGAGAAACACCTTTGCTGTTTATAACTATCAATAATTAAACATGGTTCACCACTACACTGGAAATTATTGAATTTTTACCTGCCAACCAGGTGAAGACTTTCAGTGATCTTCTCCACTTCCTCAAAGGATATTTTTCCAGATGCCAGAGAGAGGGGCTGAAGGTGAAAGAGCCAGTTTTCCTCTGAGAAGTCAAACCACTTCTGGACAGAACTGATGGCAGTGTTTAAGAAGGCTGTAAAGTCCTGCCTGGCCACACCAGCTTCAGATGGCAAGAGACGCTGCAGCTTTTTTCTTGTTTCGTACCCGTAGAACCCATCATCTCTTCTCTGAATTAACCTTCTCAAAAAAGAGTCCATGATGGAAAAGAGGTCAACAGATGTGGTTACATTCCTCTCTAGCTTTTTGACCACCTCTTCAAACAGACACATCACATTATTACAAAAGAGGAGGTAGACTTCCACAATGTCTGCTTCTTCTTCAACTCCATCAGAATCTTCTGTCAACCTCAGCAATGCTTTCAGGCGGCTTGGACATTCATCTCCAATGCTGATGAGATATGACTTAAGAGGGACCCAGTTCTGCAGCAGGCGA
>JBBPBX010062780.1:0-15270 GCA_038048925.1 Garcialebias charrua
GCCTGGCAGAGCCTCAGCCCGTGACAGTGACTGAAGTTTATTACGTCTCTCTTTGACGTGTCTCACTCAGTCTTTTCTTTGAGTGATGCTGACACATTATAGAGTAACGGAGTGAAAAATATGGCACGTCACCTTTTCTGTGTAGGTTCTTTGAAGCCACTATCAGTTTTCTGTGTGCCAAAGTTAAAAAATATCTAACTCAGTGATGAATTTAGGGTTGAAAGATAAAAGCACCCCTATTTCCAAGTTCAGAGTTTGTTTCCCCCTATACCCCACCATTTATTACAGTACGCTGAAAGATGTTTGTCCCTATCTTTTTATTATTTGCCTTTTTGTTTCATCATCTTCTAAACTTCATTACAGACATTTTATAGTTTAGTTAACTAAAAAGGAAATATGCTAATAATGCTCAACTATTCCTTTATAGAAAATCTTACCTTACCTCCTACAGCATAGAAACAGCTTTAAATGAGGGCTTTACTGTAATTGTGTTTGTTGACATCAAATACATTTCTTGACTTGAAGAAACTATGAATTGGCTTGTTTTATTAGAGTGGTTTGTCATTTTTTAATAGGGATGCACAATATTGGATTTTTGGCCAATATCCGATATTAAGAGAGGGGCGGAGCTGTCCACTGACCACTACCTGGTGGTGAGTTGGCTCCGATGGTGGGGGAGGATGCCGGTCAGACCTGGCAGACCCAAACGTATTGTGAGGGTCTGCTGGGAACGTCTGGCAGAGTCTCCCGTAAGACGGAGCTTTAACTCCCACCTCCGGGAGAGCTTTGAACACGTTCCGAGGGAGGCGGGGGACATTGAGCCCGAGTGGACCATGTTTCGCGCCTCTATTGTCGAGGCAGCTTATCGGAGTTGTGGCCGCAAGGTTGTTGGTGCCTGTCGTGGTGGCAACCCTCGAACCCGGTGGTGGACACCGGCGGTGAGGGATGCTGTCAAGCTGAAGAAGGAGTCCTATTGGGCCTTTTTGGCCTGTGGGACCCCGGAAGCAGCAGATAGGTACCGGCAGTCCAAGCGGCATGCGGCTCGGGTGGTTGCTGAGGCAAAAACTCGGGCGTGGGAGGAGTTCGGAGAGGCCATGGAGAATGACTTCCGTACGGCTTCGAGGCGATTCTGGTCCACCATCCGGCGTCTCAGGGGGGGAAAGCGGTACGCGACCAACACCATTTATGGTGGGGATGGCGTGCTGTTGACCTCAACTCGGGATGTTGTGAGTCGGTGGGCGGAATACTTCGAAGACCTCCTCAATCCTACTGGCACGTCTTCCACTGAGGAAGCGGAGCCTGGGGACTTTGGATCGGGCTCTCCAATCTCTGGTGCGGAGGTCGCCGAGGTGGTTAAAAAGCTCCGCGGTGGCAAGGCTCCGGGGGTGGATGAGATTCGTCCTGAGTTCCTTAGGGCTCTGGATGTTGTGGGGTTGTGTTGGCTTACGCGACTCTGCAATATCGCGTGGACATCGGGGGCAGTTCCCTTGGATTGGCAGACTGGGGTGGTGGTTCCCCTATTCAAAAAGGGGGACCGTAGGGTGTGTTCCAACTATAGAGGGATCACACTCTTAAGCCTCCCTGGTAAGGTCTATTCAGGGGTTCTGGAGAGGAGGGTCCGTCGGATAGTCGAACCTCGGATTCAGGAGGAGCAGTGTGGTTTTCGTCCTGGTCGTGGAACACTTGACCAGCTCTACACCCTCAACAGGGTCCTGGAGGGTGCGTGGGAGTTTGCCCAACCAGTTTACATGTGCTTTGTGGACTTGGAGAAGGCATTCGACCGCGTCCCTCGGGGGGTTCTGTGGCGGGTACTCCGGGAGTATGGGGTACCAGGCCCATTGATATGGGCTGTTAGGTCCCTGTACGACCGGTGTCAGAGCTTGGTCCGCATTGCCGGCAGTAAGTCAGGCTCGTTTCCGGTGAGAGTTGGACTCCGCCAAGGTTGCCCTTTGTCACCGATTCTGTTTATAACTTTTATGGACAGAATTTCTAGGCGCAGCCAAGGTGTTGAGAGGATCCGTTTTGGTGGCCTTAGAATCGCTTCTCTGTTTTTTGCAGATGATGTGGTCCTATTGGCTTCATCAGCTCGTGATCTACAGCTTTCACTGGAGCGGTTTGCAGCTGAATGCGATGCGGCCGGGATGAGGATCAGTTCCTCCAAATCCGAGGCCATGGTCTTGAGCCGGAAAAGGGTAGCGTGCCCTCTCCGGGTCGGGGAGGAGGTCCTGCCCCAAGTGGAGGAGTTTAAGTATCTCGGGATCTTGTTCACGAATGAGGGAAAACTGGAGCGTGAGATCGATAGGCGGATAGGTGCAGCGTCCGCAGTGAAGCGGGCGCTGTACCGGTCTGTCGTGGTGAAGAGAGAGCTGAGTCAAAAGGCAAAGCTCTCAATTTACCGATCGATCTACGTTCCCACCCTCATCTATGGTCATGAGCTTTGGGTTATGACCGAAAGAACAAGATCTCGGATACAAGCGGCTGAAATGAGTTTTCTCCGCAGGGTGGCTGGACTCTCCCTTAGAGATAGGGTGAGAAGCTCAGTCATCCGGGAGGGACTCGGAGTAGAGCCGCTGCTTCTCCACATCGAGAGGAGCCAGTTGAGGTGGCTCGGGCATCTGGTTAGGATGCCTCCTGGACGCCTCCCTGGTGAGGTGTTCCGGGCATGTCCCACCGGGAGGAGACCCAGAGGAAGACCCAGGATACGCTGGAGGGACTATGTTTCTCGGCTGGCCTGGGAACGCCTTGGGATTCCCCCAGAGGAGCTGCTCCAAGTGGCTGGGGAGAGGGAAGTCTGGGCCTCCCTACTTAGGCTGCTACCCCCGCGACCCGACCCCGGATAAGCGGAAGAAAATGGATGGATGGATGGATGGATGATCCGATATTCCGAAATGTTAAAATTTATTTGGCCGATAACCGATGCCAATACAGTATTGATATTTTATATACTTTCCTTTGTCAGAACACAACTCTTATTTAGGCTTATTTGCTACAAGAATTGTGCAACAGTTATAAGAGCTGGTGAAATATATTCAATAACAGCCATATGATATACATAGCATTTTAACTTATATTAAATGAAAAGTGTTAAATGTTATTTATTAGCATTAGTCACCTGTGATGCTGTCTCACTTGTAAAGGCTTGTTCCAGGTTCCTAGCTGTGTTGTGGGATTTTCTGCACTCTTGTGCATGAAGGACAGACTTTTTAAGTTCAAAGTTCTTGTCTATCCATTGTGCCGTAAGACTAATCATGCTAACAAGGTTAACATGACATCCAAATGTCTGTGGTAAAACTCACCCAACAAGTCGTGCTATCGGCTATTAGCTTCTGAATGAAGTTGGAAATGACTGCTTGTAACTCGAGTAATGTTACGTCAGAAAACTATCTCTGACTGGGGACGATGTAGCGAGGCTCAACGTAGTCCATAAATCTTCGGAATCCGACATCCTCACCAACAAAAAATAAAACGTCCACACTGCAGACAATTTGAATATTCCTCTCTGCCGTGAGACAGGTAGACGCACGTGACGTCATCGCGTTGCACTGCTGCTGCAGGCAAAAACAGCGCCTTTTATATCGGCATGTTATTTTAATGGAATGGCCGATGTCTGATATTGAAATTTAACGTTAATATTGGCCGATACCAATGCCATGCCGATACTATAGTGCATCCCTAATTTTTAATAATTCTAATGTAAAGTATTGATACTTTTTAAGATGTTATTTTGTTTCGTAAAGAACTGAAAATGTGAACCTTTGTGATTTTTGTCTCCTCCTCATCAAGCCTAACTGCTGCATCAAGCAGTATTGTGTGGCTTAAATTAGATCTGTGTCATAGTTGAATGCCTGTAGAGGCTTTTTTCTTTAACTTTTTAATAACCTGATTGATGTCTTAATGTTGCAACACGATGTCTTAATGTTGCAACACGAGCTGGAGGAGCTTCATCTATAAACTTGAACTTGTCTGGCTGCTCTTTTATCGGTGTTTGTCGTTAAAAAGCTGGGAATCTGAGTCGTGTTGTGGCTGCAGGTGTGTTTTCAGTTATTCTTTTCTTTCCCCATTTTTTTTATAAACCCCACACCATCTTCATCTTTGCCACTGCTTTCCGTCATTGTCGTCATAGCAACAGTCTCCCTGGCGCTCCTTCCTCTGTCTCGCTTATGTCCCTGTGGTATTAGTTGCTATCAGCTGCCCAGTCTGGCATAAAGTGCATTAGCTGGAATCACCTAAGCCTGACCTTGAGGTAGACGGGGACACGTTCACTCAAGGGTTTACCATCATTTAGAGGATTACAGATATTCAAATTTACAAGACATTAATCTAAACAATCAACAAAATAATGAACCTTTAAGTGGAAGTAAAGGTTTATTATCCATTCACTATTGACATTGATTCTGAAGTTCTTGCAATCAAAGATGGAAAAGTCTCGGTTTGTTTCGGTGTCACGGCTAATCTGTGTGTGTTTTTCAGCCCATGTAGAGAACGAGGAGCAGTACACTCAGGCCCTGGAGAAGTTCGGTGAAAACTGCGTGTATAGAGACGATCCTGATCTGGGTTCAGCCTTCCTCAAGTTCTCCGTCTTCACCAAGGAGCTCACAGCGCTTTTTAAAAACCTTGTAAGTCTTTGTCCTGCCTGTGTAGGTGCGTGGGTTGGAGGTAGCTGGGAGAAATCCTCAGGGGTAGATCTAGACTTCAGAGCCTTTAGTGTTTGTCTTTTTTCCTCCCCCTGAGTCACTAGTGTGTTCTCTAACGCTCACAAGTCTGAGCACATACCGGGTCCAGCTGCAGCTCTAAGCCCCGAGGAGGTAATTCTGGTTTTTCCACCGATGTGGCCAAAGAGCCAGTTCAAGACCCAATATCTGATTAGTCAGATTCAGCTGCTCTGATAGAAACAAGTGTTGTGCTTTATAAGCTCACACTGAGAACTTGAGCAGGATTTTTGAATTGGTCTCATCAACTTGCATCTTGTGTGATTGACTCTGCAGTGCCAGCTTCATTAATGAATGTGCACATCTGTATGGGCTCAAAGACGGGGTCATCTTTGCAATCATGTGAATTATGTGAAAGAGCCTAAAGTGGCAACTGATTCCTCTGACTTAAATAATAAAATATTTTCCTCTCATCATTGCCCACATTTACCCATTACCACATTTTACTCGTTAATGCCAAAAGTTAGGGCTGTCCAAATTATTTTTATGACGTTGGGCAGCAAAAAGGGTAAAGCTAGCAGGTTTTCAATAAAGGAGCACATTTCATAGATGGAAGGAAACTTGCAATGTGTATTATTTATTTAAAAAGTTTATATTTACACCAGCCGTTGTGTTGTATGGTCTCATGAATGCCGATGTGTTGCAGATTGTATTATTTTTAATTAAGAAACATAACTAAATGTCATTGGATAGCAAAACTACATTACATTTGTTTAGTAGGAACCAGTGGCAGCTGATGATGCTTACGCTTCGTGAAGCAAAGTCTAATTTTGTTGGGTCATATTTTCATTACCTCATGATTTCAGATTAGAGTTATAAAGACTCTTTAGGGTTAGTAAAGGGGTTCACCTTGTTTGCTCTAGTTTTAAATCTCCTAATCTAACCTTTTATCTTTTTGTTTCACTTGTCCCTCATCCAGTTCCAAAACATGAACAACATCATCACCTTCCCTCTGGACAGCTTGCTGAAAGGAGACCTGAAAGGGGTCAAAGGGGTAAGGACGCTAATAATCTCTGTTGCTGCAATAAACAGGGAACTTTGCATCTTTCAAAAGCTAAAAATAAATGTTTTAAAAGAAAACATAATTGACCCATACCTGCAGAACATCTGATTGATGGAGAAAGCCTTTTTTAGATTTCATGTCGGACTCAATCACATACTGATAAGAAGCTGTTTGAGCTCTGCATGCTAGATAATATGCTGCTTTTATCTGTTTTCATAAAAAGTCACAGAGGAGCCAAGAAGTCATGTCAGATTATTGTATATCAAAATCTAATTGTGAAGGAAAATAATCATTAATTTATCTTGAACTGGTGAATATTGGCACATTTCCTGCACTTGTGCATTATGACAGAAGTTATAAGGCATGTATTGTCACTATGCAGTGTTTTTACATAGCATGTCATAATTTATAAAATAATTTATTAATATAACAGCTCTGTTTTTTTCTGGAGGAAGTATGGTGAGGAAAATAAAAGTGGAGAGAAACCCAATAAGCCACGGCTGGACTTCCCTGATAGCCAACGCAAACTTTCTGGTTTGAGACTATAAGAAAATATGTGCAATGATCAGAATGGACAGGCAGATGGAAAAAAAACTTCTGACCTTATCTTCTGCACGTTCACCTGGTTCACACCGTCTCTAGGCAGATCTCGTTACTTGTTACATTTATCTTGGCCTCAGTTGAGCAAAAACGCTCCGGCCACGTGAGCTTCAAAAGCACGGTGGATTTTTTTTTTAACCTTCAATAACTTCTCACTCATTATTGGAAGGAAAACAAAAAATGATTACCTTTATTTTTAGTAGACAGTTTAAGATTTTAAGAAGCCATTTGTACACATTAACTCAAAACTTCAACGCGCTTGTCAGCAGAGCCGGTAGAGAAGAACCAGCAGTCGTTACTGTCCACGGCAGTTTGTGACCTTTCACTCTAAAGCCACATGATTGGCTGAGAAGTTTGATGCGATTAAAGTAAGTGGTCTAATCGGGCTGGTTGCCATGGATGTGTCAGTCGTCCTCATGACCCCCGGCCACTTGGCTGCACTTCCACCCAATCAGCCGTCGTCCCCCTGTCTCTCTCACACATCAGTTTTCTTTCCAGTCTCCATCTACTTTGCTCATTCGTTAGTTCCTGTCTTTGTCCTCTTGTCTCTGATTTAACTCTGCAACGATTTCTCTCCCTCAGTATTTTTTTGATGCTTCACTTTTTATTTCCGTCCTTCACCCCTCTGTCCAGTCATGTAGCTGTAATTCTTATCCACTTATTCCTCATTAGCCCTCAGATGATTCTCATTAGTCACTGAAATAAACTGCTGACTGTGCTATACTTTACACACACATTCACACACACACACCACCGAAAAGGTTCCGGTCGATGCATTGTAACGAAATACAGGAAATAATGGTGTCAAAATAAGTGCATTAAAAAAGAAACAGACGTTTTGCTTCCCATCTAGGGCGATTTTGCAATTTAAAATTCCAAAGTCAAAGTCAACTTTATTGTCAAAACTGCAATATGTACAGGACATACACAGGATTGAAATTGCATTTCTCTCAGTCCCTCGGTGCAACAGTAACCATTTAAACACTAAAACACTGAAACATTTAATAAACATAAGCATAAAATGAAATAATAAAAGTGTAATACTGTCCTGAGTTTTTGCATAGTAGTTTTTGCATAGTAGTAGTATGAAAGTATGAAAAGTTACACCAACACTAAAACACTAAACATTTAATAAACATAAGCATAAAATGAAATAATAAAAAGTGTAATACTGTCCTGAGTTTTTTGCATAGTAGTATAAAAGTGTAAAAAGTATATATCTATAAAATAAAAGGAAAGTTCTAACAAAATAAAATAAATTTACGTACCGTAGGCCTGTCACGATAAAAAAAATTGCTGAGCAATTAATTGCCTCTGAAATTATTACGATAAAAGATAATATACGGTAGTTTGAAATCTGACAATAATTAGTAATTATTGTCAAATTTAAGAAGAAATGTTGGTTAATTTGTTTTGAGTGTAGTACATCTCATTCCTGTTTTTCGGTTCTCAAAATGGCAGTGTGGTTTGAGCTCTTTAGCATAACATTTTTCATACAAAGCTTTTAATAAAAAAATCAGTAAACAAGTTTTCAGCTTCTTTTTGTAGAGAAAAACAACTTTTTAGAGGAAGGCATGGGTTTCAACCGTGAATTGGAGCTTTGACAAGATGGAGGTTTTTTTCCCGAGGTCGCCCTGTTAGCTTAGCTCGTAGCTTAGCTTCTCAGCTTAGCTGCTTTTAGCAATCCAAAAATGTGATGTTGGGATGGTTAAAATGGATTTTAAAGAGAAAGAGAGGGGTCAGTGAAGAGCACCAGAGTTGAGCCTTTTGTCATCCAGTGTCTTCAGTAGAAAGAGAGAGGTGAAGAAATGATAAAGCCTTTAAATGAAAATGAGGTTGATAATTTTCATTTATCATGCAATTGATTGATTTATTCTTTATTGCAACGGCCTAACGTACTGTCATTCCTACTTGACGAAATAAGTGAAGTAGGGATGAATGTGATGGGCTGGGATTCCCTACTACCATTTAAAAGCTTGCTCAGCTCCACAGCCTGAAGGCTTTCCCTCATCTCTCCTTTCCCCTTCATCAACTTTATCATCTGCTATCATTATCCTCCTCCTTCATTGCTGTCATGTCTCTCTGGAAGAACTTGTTAAGAGAGGGGGCAAGCAGGAAAGAGTCCAGACTCGCACGCCAGACTATTTAGACTGCAGCAAGACGAGGGAGGACACTGTACAGTATCATTTGGTAAACTAAAGGGGGTGTTTGTAAAGATCAAAGACATCTATACAGTAGAGACAAATTAAGTTTGGTGTGAGATAAGAGGAAGTCCTTTGGAAATATCAGTCTTGGTTTGAAACTATTCAGTGAGTACTTCAGATATATCAGATTTATTTTTATTTATAAAATTTATAAAATTTATTCATTTTAAAATACAATACAAAACAATCCCATAATCGATAAGAATATAAAATGAAAGGTAGCAGAAAGAAGAAAAAATCTTATATCTGTCCCTTTTTTCAATCAGCTCAAACAATAATAGTCTTCCAGTAACAGAACAAAATGACTAACTTTTTCTAATTTTCTAACTAATACAATACACATTATGCTACTTCATAAATATTTTTTAAAGGGGACCACATGTAAGTATTTAAAATTTTTATGTTATGTCTGTGTGCTATCTTGACAATATTAATTCATTTTAATACACAAAATAATTCTTAGATAATTAATTATACCCTTTTTAATTCTGCCATTTTTAACTTTCGTTTTGAACGACCGGTTTCTGATACTGAGTTCTGAAGTCCACGCCCTTCAAAGATCTGTTTACGCCCTCTGTAACAGCCAGTATCTGTAATGTGTTGTTGTTTTAAAATTAGCTCTTTTTTTATTACTCATTTGACTTACTGTTAGTGTTAGCTTAAGATAACTTACCGAAACCCGTCTGAGCGCGCCGCAATTTGCTGCTCCTTTTAGCATGAGACCACCCGAATCCGATGCTAATGTTAGCTTGTTCCTCTTCCGGTGTTCGCCAGCTCCGCTCGTTGCACGCGGCGATTTTGGGAGTTATCGCTGTTCCAGTCAAGACAACACAAAGTTCACCAAGTGTCTCCCGTAAATTAATCCGTAAGGAGAAGGTCCTCGCTGCTGCGAGGCTGCTGCGAGGCTGTACAGTTGAAGCTCCGCTCCATCGCGCCAGAAGAGGGTCCCGTTGCCGCCGGTCCCTACGCCGGGGGTCTGCTCGTTTAATTTTTGCCGGCTGCGCGTTGGGAGCGATCGCAAATACACTAAAAATTGAACTAAAACATAAAAATAACAATTATACTTTATTTATAAAGCCATTTAAAAAAAACACAGCTGCAACAAAGTGCTGTACACATGAAATTAATAACATATAAACAAAAGATGAGATGAAATCATGAAAAACAACAGTCATGTGTTTAATACAGAAGTGGGTTGAGCCTAACATGGGGTTGCTAGGTGAGGGGCTGGACTCAGGTTGGGGTGGGTTGTCCTCTCTCGCTTTTGACGTCACAAGCGAGATTGACTTCCAGTTTATTTCAAAAACGAAACCTATATTATCACAGTAAAATAAATCTACTTAGAGTAAATAAACCACTGGGTGCATTTTTTTGGCCTTTGGACTGTTTTTTTATGAAGTAAATACCCAAAGTTGAGTAAAAAAACATTAAAAAGTGAATTTTGAATGTGTGGTCCCCTTTAACAATTTAGTTTTGATAATTTTCTTAAATGTAAACATTGACTTGGCATTTTTAACTTCATTCTCCAAACCATTCCATAATCCAATTCCCTGGATTGAGGTAGAACGTCCCTTCAAACTAGTTCTGAATTTTGGTTTTACAAACATCTCTGTCCCCTTAAGATTATAACAACTTTGTCTTTTAACAAAATGTATTAGGATATTTAAAGGTAATGCGTTATTCTGAGCCCTATACTGTACATAACTGATAAAATACTATAATCTACCAAATCATGGAACTTCAATAACTTCAGTTGATAAAATAATGTGCTTGATGGATGACAGTAATGCTTTCTAGTGATAATTCTTACAGCTCTTTTCTGTAAAACAAAAATAGGCTTTGTGATTGTTTTACACGCTTTCCCCAAAACATCAATACAATAGATTAACAAAGTGTGGAACAATGATTGTGTTATACAACAAATACAGAGCTTTATAATTTAATAAGTCCTTGACTTTGTACAGTACTGCAATAGATTTAGCAATTTTTATTCTTACAGAATTTATGTGATGTTTCCATGCCAGTTTGTCATCAATAATAACACCCAAAAACTTCACCTCATTCACTCTACAAATCTCAACACCCTCAATTTTAAATGGAACATCGACAATTCTCTTTTTATTACTGAATATCATGAAATTAGTTTTATCTAGATTTAATGATAATTTATTAAGTTTAAACCAAGTTTGTATTTTGACAAATTCTGTCTTCATCATCTCCAACATTTGTTCTATATCTTTACCCAAACAAAAAATGTGGTATCGTCTGCAAAAATGACACATTTAAGGAGTTGTGACACATTTACCAAGTCATTCACATATAAAATAAATAACTTTGGTCCAAGTACAGAGCCTTGAGGAACTCCACATGTGATATTGCAGAGGTCAGATTTTACACCATTTATTTGTACAAATTGTTTCCTATCTAGATACCCACTGTAATGCTGGTCCTCTAATACCATATTTGTTCAACTTTTCAAGGAGAATAGTGTGATCAATAGTATTGGAAAAAAAAATCAACAAAAACACTAACACAATATTGTTTTTGATAGACAGCAGTAGTTATTTGTTCTATTAATTCCATGAGAGCCATTGATGTAGAGTTTTTTGCTCTAAACCCATACTGACTGCTACTTAGAATACTTTGTACTGTATTTTGTTTATCAATAAATTGATCTAATGGTAACAAGGATATTGGTCTATAATTGGTGAACACACATTCATCACCATTTTTGAAAAGAGGAACTAGCTACTTTCATATTATCTGGAAATATTCCTGTTAAAAATGATAAATTACAAATACTATATGTAAACGGCTCAACAACATAACTCATTATGTCCTTTACAAACATCACATCCATGTCCACCCAGTCTTTTGAGCTCTTGTCTGTAATTTTTTTTTTTACTACATTTATTATTTCTTCTTTGTCAGTTCCAGATACTGTTACTATATGAGCTTGGAGAAGAAGAAACCCAACAAACTCTTCAGTCTATTTCCCATTTGATTTTTTTTAAAGCACTGTCTGCTCGATAATGGAAGCAGACACTAAAACAATAAATTACAAATAAAGTTTATTTAATTTTTTTATTTGGCCATATTAGTAATAGTTGGTAAATCCAACAATGTTCAGTCAGATCATTTGGACGGTTTCTTTTCTTTCTTTTTTTTTTTTGAGACGTTTCGTCCTTCATCCAAAGGACTTCATTAATCTGAGGAGCCACAAACAAACTGTGTCCCACATGTTGCACACTTATTATTGCTCATGAACCTTGATATTTTGAACCACTTTCACTGTGGCTGCCTGTGAGGAGTTGACGGGGGAGAGGGCGGCCACCAGAAACCATCTTATCACCAGCAAACTGGTTGGTCCACTATGGGAGTGTGCCGCAAAAGGGACACAGTTTGTTTGTGGCTCCTCAAATTGAGGAAGTCCTTTGGATGGAGGACAAAACATCTCTCAACAAAAACAAACTGTCCAGATGACCTGACTGAACATTGTTGGATTTTCACCCGGATTTTTGAGCATGAACCTTAAATAGTTTGTAAAGTTATCTTTTAAAAACTCAAGAGGGAAGTAGGGACTTGTTAAATCGTTGGTTAAATATGAAGTTACTTCAGCAGTTGTATCTGTGGATCTGTGTTTTAATAATACAGTTAAAATGTTTGTTTTGTTTAGTTTCTCTTTACCCAAATTTATCATTTAGAGTAATGACATTATAGAGGGAGTAAAATGTCTTATTTGTTATTAAGTCAGTATGTTTGTAAACAGAGTCCTATATATATATAGCCCGACTGCAACATACATTTACAACTTCATTTTTAATAGCTCACCATAAAAGATAATCCTTATCTGAATGTTTTATTTATTTATTTGGTTTTCAAGTTTAACTACCTAGCTAACAACCTCGCGGAGTAACTTGTCAGTATTCACTATAGATGACCTCTTGAAGGTTTCAGTAAAGGCCGGACAAACTCTCATTCCAGAGTAACTGGAAAGCACCGGGTCCACCTAACTGTTCAGCTAAGCGTGAACTTCCTGAACAGGCATTGGCATGACATCATGTTGATCCTCTGTCTGTGATTGTAGCACGCCGTGAGTCATATCAGCTCATCACTGCTCAGTCACAGTGTCTGGATAGTTAAATTCATTGTATTTTTTAGAGTGTGCAGTGGAAAGTAGTGAGGTTGTGTACATTAAGGCTTTTGGACTGAGAGTGCAAGTTCAGCTCATTGTGGTTCAGCGGGTCATGAACATCCGGAAGCACCCCCATGCATTGAGACTTTAGAGGAGAACCGATTCCTGATTACTAGGATTTTCATTAGCTTGCTTGTTCAGCTGTGAACAAAAACATCAGCAGGATTACTGTTTTGAAAAGTTACTGAACTAGGGACTTAGTGTCAGTTTTATCACCCATGAAGAATATGTTCTCTTGGCAGTGGTGGCTTTCACATATTTTTCATGCAACATTTATTTATACAGGCTTGACCAACGAGGACTCCTTTACGGAAGGGACCTCTTCCAGACTGAATATACAAAGTACAGACAACAATAACGATAAACTATAATAACAATGTAGTAGTTAAACTGCAGTAAAAATGCAGTTAAAACAAGAGTATTGTATAAAACAATAAATCAGGGTGCCGTAAAACATGTTGGCTGTTGTGGCTAAAACATATCCACATATTTCATTTGTTCAGTTTTCTGCCTTGAAACTACCGGTAACTATATGGATGCACGGAAATACATGATTTGCTAGTTTTAAATGCTGTTTGAAGACTATGTAACCCATAGGGATGCACGATATTATCGGCATGGTATTGGTATTGGTTGATATTAGCGATAAAGTTAAATACTTTATTGTAAATCGGTCATTCTGTCAAAATAACTCACCAATATAAAGTTTTTTTTTTCCATATACCGGTACAGTATATATACAGTACAGTACTGTATATATATCTTAAAGTCACTGTTTTTGTATGACAACCGAGTGACAAGGATGCATGAAGTGCCAGCACGATGTTATGACATCACGCTGAGTTTAGATTTGTGAAAATTTACAAATTTGCACTGTTGGAATGTTGTCATTGTGTTAGAGAGAGTAAATGTTATTTGACATTAAACATAATCAAAGTTGAAGTGTTGCATCATTTTCAGCCCACATTTTGGCATCTGCATTTGGTAGAAGTCCAAATTGACAAAGACCATGCAGAATAATGTAGTGTTTTAATTCCACAGCAGAGAAAGTTAGTCTCTGTAAGTAGGTATAGGGAAAAAGTATTGGTATTGGTATCGGTTATCGGCCAAATAAGTTTTGACATATTGGCATATCGGATATCGGCCAAAAATCCAATTCTTGCATCCCCAGTAACCCTGATCAAATGACCAGTCAGACAGGCATCATGTCCAAACTTAGTCAAAGCAGATGTGTTATGTGAAATATAACGACTTTTCTTGAGGTGTAGAAGTACACCAGTGCAGCAGAGAGAAAGGTGTGAGAACATCTTGGTTGGAAATTATTATGCTTCTGAATATGTATGGTGAAATAAGTTGAGTGAGAGTATTTTATTCTTTTCCCCATCTTTTTGGTTCAAATGCACAGAAACAGAGGGTTCTCCTGCTCTCTTGGAGGGTGTTTTACGCCGTGCCCTGCCCTGCTATGTCTGTGTGTGGTATTTTTAGCCATTGTTACCATTTTTCCTCTCTCTCTGGCTCTGACATTTCCTTCCGCTGACCCTTTCTTTTTTTCCCCTTTTATTCGCAGTCCAATCCTTATGTGGCTTTCTTGCTTTGACCATTTTCTTTTGTGCTGGTTAAATGAGGGCTCCTCAACGTGATGCTGACGGTTTGAGCCTGCCACTCCTCTGCTGTTGAAGTGGAGGTCAACGATTTCAGTTCTCCCAGAAGCTCTAATAGTGGCACTAAAACAAAGCAGCATTCCAGGAAAGTTGAGAATATGCTTTCACCTTTTATGGACAGAAATACACAATAAAAGGGATGACATCTGCAGCAAAATCTGCAAAGACTCATCTGATTTCCTTCAGGCAACAATATTTTGCAAATGTGCAGCTGTTGTTACACCCAGTATCACCGGATTTAAGTTTTTTATTTATTTTTTTCTTATCAACACTGAAGCAGCAATAGTTGTTCAGTCAGGTGTTTGGCTCAAAACCTGATAAAAGCCCACACAGCAGTTAGAAATCACATGTTCCTTTGCTTCTGTCCTCCTCTGTGGCCTCTCTCTCTTCCCCTGCTGTGTTGGAGTTTGGGGCTGCTCTGCAAAGAGGACAACTCTGCATACTGATTCACTTCAGACATCCCTGCACACACCTACCGTACACACAAAGACAAACATCCAGACAAACATCCAGACTTTTTTAGCTGGTGAACAAGTAAAAAAAAAAACTTTTAAAATAACTGCCTCTTGATAAGCATTGACCTTTTACTTTATTGTGACATTTTTGCAATTGCTTTATACATATGCAGTCAAAATCCAAGATGGCCACCGCCGCCGTAATTGAATGAAAATGAGAATGAAAAATAAATAATGGGCCAACTTCCTTTTCGGCTTGTGGCTGCATCTAGGAGTAAGAAAGGTTATTTTCAAAATTGGGTTGCCATCAGTCAGTCCTTCCTTCCTTCCTTCCTTCCTTCCTTCCTTCCTTCCTTCCTTCCTTCCTTCCTTCCTTCCTTCCTTCCTTCCTTCCTTCCTTCCTTCCTTCCTTCCTTCCTTCCTTCCTTCCTTCCTTCCTTCCT
>JBBPBX010062781.1:0-10563 GCA_038048925.1 Garcialebias charrua
TGAAAGCAGTGCATACAGGTTGATGTTATGCAGAGTCTCTCTGTCTCTCAAAACAACATACAGGCAATCAGCGAGACTCAGCTTTGCTTTGTAGAGTGTGAGTTTCATCAGTGAAATTTAGAACATTATTATTACATGTGATTTTACTTTGGGTCCTGTACCTTCAATGTACCGGTAGTCTTTTCAGGGTATTTATTTTTAACCTGTTAATGGCTACATGTGCTTGTTTATAACGTATAAAACATCAGGTAAAATCCTAAAATGTACAAAAATGTTACAGTATAAATTCTAGATATTTCACAATAATCTAATCAGATTATCCATGTTTTGAGTACAGTATGTATAAAATATTGACTAAAGACGCATGTAATTAGGAATTAGAAACAAAAAATAGCAATAATGAGTTCACAAGTCTTATGTGGTGTAAATGTGGAAGTTACAGGAACTGTATTATTTAAATTAAGGACATTTGTCATTAAAAAGCAGCAGAGCAAGTGGATCAGTTCATCAGCTGAGCTTTTCATCTAGTTTACTGCTAACCTTTAAGTACATCTTATATATATCTACAAATACTTTTAACTAACAAATTACTTCACAATATACATATATATATATTTAAAAATAATAAATGGCAGTACTAGCAGTACTTTGTGTGTGGACAATGTATCTTGTCGTCCAATCAGAGTCGTCGTTGTGGCAGCTGGGCAGCGACGTGTCAAGGTTTTACTGGTTGTGTCGTCATCAAACCGCGACAAAATCAGACCAACGGAATGTAGTTTTTCCACTTATGTTGTTGAAAATGTGAAAATTTGATACGTTTTAATCAAATACAGACAGCTTTATCACTTACAAAAAAAAATCCAGTTTTACTGTTATCCTTTAACAAAATATTTATCATCTACAAAAAAAGAAAAATAAGCGAAAAGCGTTTACTAACAGCAGATTTTCATTCATTCAAAACTGCAGGAGATAATAAATGTTTACATTTTAGTACAGATGCTGATTATTGTTTTAATGGCAACTCGCGTCTTGTTTTAAAAGTAACTCACATACAAAGAAAGCTAAATGTAGCGACTTACGATCCCTTCCGTGAAGGTGTGCACCATTCCTCCCGGTTTCACATTAAACTCCACAGTTTTCGTGTTTTCAGGCGATGCTCCAGTCGGGACGCACACTGATGTTAACGTACAGAAAAGCAAAAGCGCCACTTTGGCAGCAAGTAAGTTTTTTTGGTAAGCCATCTCGTTTGCTCCGGTCTGTCTCATCAGTGTTGGTGTTTCGAGATTCTTAAAGGTCCCGTCGACTGTAAATGACGTCATCCCAAGTTCCTTGACAAACCAACAAAAATAAAGAATTATAATAGTAGTAATTTTAAAAAGGATATAAAAGAGAAGTATACTGTATTACTGCATATGTTTAAAAAAAAATTCTAACTTTTGGAGTTTTTTTTTAAGCTGACTCGTTTATTTTGACTCAAAGTAAATGTAAATGTGAGTATTTATTTATTTATTTATTTCGAACAGACAGAAAAATCAAGAAAGAAAAATAAATAAAATAGGATAACACAACTAAAAAAATAAAAGTTAATACAAATAATTATGCCCAAGTGACATGCACATTTTATGTTTTCTGTTCGAAAAGGAGCAGGTAGAAGATACAATATCTTATCATGTCCTGCCCCTTTTATACTCATCAATTTATAATCAATTAACTGTCAAAATACCAAAACGATACAACTTGTGTTCACTTTACATGATATTTAAAGATAAACAATTACTGTATAGTATCTAAACTATTCATATCATCAATTGCATTTATAGACTTTAAAACCCTCATCTTATAGAGCGTATTTTGCAATAAGTTCCTTTTTAAATCGTTTTTTAAGCTGGTTTATATTTGTATGAACATTTGTATGAACATTTTAGCTATATGGTGAACAATCAGAGTGAGTTATAGATCATATATCATAGCATGAACAGAATATACATTTGTCTGTGCTCTTAAGGGCGAGATAGGGAGAAATGCAGAAATGTTTAGTTTAACTGGGAAATTAATTTTAAACTGATAACAAAGTAACTCTACAGGGTCCTTATTGCTACACAGCTTGGAAGACCAGGGTTTTCTTGTCTGTTTGACTATAGTTTGTCCAGTAATTGGACAGACTTTTGGAATGTTGAGGTATTTGATCTACGTTAAAAAATGAGCTACACTGGCAAAATTGTATAGATTTTGATATGTTGCTATTCAGTTTTGATTATAATAGATAAAAGGGGGAAAAAAACTACTGAAATGTTATAGACAGGCTAACATGTGTCTTTGTTCATGTTTCCGGAGATTTCATTTTCAGGTGTGACGTTAAGAGAGCTGATTATTCCCAAATGTTGAGGCCTCTTCTCACACCACTGATGTTCATACAGCCCCAGTCATTTCTGACTACAAGATGTTTGATATTTAAAGTCCCTCGTGCGATTTGAACACAAATAGTTTGCTTAAGTGCTTCTCTTAGTGTTTTTCAGACACAAACACCTATAGATCTGCCTAAAACATGTCGCACGTTTCTGTAACAGATGCTTCTTGTGTACATTCTCCTTACTGAATACTTGTACAGGAGACAGTAGGTTTCGTACGTCTGCTCCTACATGTCTGCACAAATGTGTGTTTTAAACCCACAAAGCATCCGTGTTGCAATCACTCATGTTTGGTTAGAGAAGAGACACCCCCAACATTGTCTGGCACTCATGTGTAAAACCCATGAACCAGCAGGAGCATTTCGAGTAACGTTCAGACACAAAACAGCTGGAAGGTTTTTAGCTTGACAGCCTGACCTCAACTTCCCCTCTGTCTGTGCCCCATCACCTCCTCCTCAAGCCAAGTTACACTTTCCATCCCAAGAATAATACACCTACAGGCAGGATGTATTCACTCAGGCAGCCAGCTGGGTGTACTATTTACACAGCTCCAGAAAGACAAGCATCACCATCATCAGATGGATTTTCCTGCAAACAGAAAAACTCCTCTGCAGAGCCTGATGATTTGTAAAATGTTCTTGTTCTTCCCAGGTAAACGTTGTTTGTGCTCGATGTGTCAGAGGGGAACTTCGGGAAAGGAAAAATTAAATTTGTATGTGAGTGACGGTTGTTTCCTCGCTGCTGGCACAAATAACTTCCATCTTCCACTCGTCTCTGCCGTAGACAAACAGTTCCCTCAAAAGTAAACACGAGCCTCAGACAGAGAAACAGAACATTTGCATTAAGTGGGCGCCAAATGGTTTCACTAACGACGCAAGCTCATTTTCCAGACTTTACACACACAGTGGGCAGCAATAAAACCATCACTCCAGTCCCTTAACGGTTACATGTTACACTGTAAATGTGTTTGTGTTGAGTTATTGTACACTAGTCCTTAATTGCTGCAAAATGTCACTGTTTTGTTGGTTAAATGAAAAACAAAATCTAAAAATTTGAAAAAAATCGTAAACTTTATTATTGCATGATAAACTTCACACCACAGGTTCATCATACTGCAATTTTTCATTCAACCTTTATTTAGGCAAGTTAATCTCATTGAGCCTCGAGGACTCATTTACAAGAGAGACCTGCTACAAACTAAAGAATGATGACAACAGCAACAGTAGAATTTCCTTGGACAATCAACAATAGACAATCATAAGAGAGAAATACAGATTTTTTTTAACAAGTTAAAACAAAGATATCAAAGTAGCAAAACAGACAGATTATAAGGCAGATGTAGAAAATCAAAAACAGGAACATGTCTGCATTGGTTTTTGCCAGGATTCCAACAGATTCTTAAAACCATTTAGAGAGGTCAAGGCCGAGAGCTTCAGATCTTTTTGTAAGATATTCCATGAAGCAGGAGCAGAGTAGGAGAAGGCCCTTTTTCCAAGTTCAGTCCTCACTGACGGAACACTGCAGGTAATCATGTCCTGAGAGCGCACACTGTAGCTGCACTCACGCAAAGACATGTAGGAGGAGATGTATGAGGGCAGCAGACCAAGAAGTGATTTAAAGATGAAAATGTACCAGTGGAAGAGTCTGCGTGAGGTTAATGATGTCCAGTTAACCAGTGAATACAGGGTGCAGTGGTGGGTACGATAATCACAACCAGTTATGAATCTTAGTGCACCATGATAGACAACATCCAACATCCGCAGGGTGCTTGTAGGAGCATTCATGTAGAGAATGTCACTGTAATCAATGGAGGAAAGGAAAGTCACAGTTACAAGGCGTTTCCTAACATTCAGTGTTAGACATGATCTATTTCTGAAAAAGAAACCCAGTTCAACTTTCAGTTTATTTACTAGATTTTCCACGTGGAGTTTAAAAGAGAGATGCAAATCGACCAGGATACCCAAATATTTATAGGAATCAACTAACTCAATATGGACACCATTTGAGGATAAAAAAAGAGGAAGAACTGCTGGGACTGACTTCCTGTTTGAAAAAAACATCCCTTTTGTTTTATCAGCATTTAGGCCATGTTTGAGATGGAACAAATCTGACTGGATGATGTCAAAAGCGGATTGCAGAGACTAGAAAGCCTTAGCTACTGTTTTATCTCAACAATAAACAACTGTATCATCATCAGCGTAGAAATGTAAGGATACATCAGGGATGCTCTGACCTACATTACCTATGTAGAATGTAAAGAGGGTGGGTCCTAAGACTGAGCCTTGTGGTACACCATTGTTGACTGTTAAATAACTGGAAGAAGTACCGTTATGTTGAACACATTGCCTCCGATCGGAAAGGTATTTAGAAAACCAGTTGGAAAACTTTAGGACTTTCTGTACATTGCATTAAGTTGACGTCTAAATTAAACTGGAAAATTAACTTTAAACGTTTATTAATGTGGAAAATATTGTTGATTGTTGCATAATTTGTCAAAATGTTATTACTGTATAGATGGAGTCTTTGAAGTTTTCATTCAACCTTTATTTAGGCAGGTTGAGCCTCGAGGACTCATTTACAAGAGAGACCTGTCAAACAAAGAATGATGACAACAGCAACAGTAGATATTGCATTTGTTTGTCAGATTATACATGTCAACGTATTCATCTCATAAAACATGTATGTATGTATTCTTGATACGATTGGATCAGATTGCTTCATATGTGTAGCGTCATGTCGCATCATATAACAGTTTTATCATATTGCTGTGTAATACTTGTAAAAATCAAGTTTTATTCTTAGTGCAAGACTGTCACTCCAAGTTTGTTTGTGTTTTTCCATTTCTTGTGTCATGTGTGGAATTAGCAAATATCTTCTTGTAATATAATAGCAATACTGTATGTATAAAAGTAAGATGTTATGTCAGTAGAAATGGTTTCTGGTGTTGACTGTATAAATGTGTGTGTGTGTGTTTAATATTAAAACCTATATGATTCATTCATTAAAATAAAGTGTGCAGCTGTCGTATTTGTGGGGAAAAACGGCAATTAGGTGATATTCAGTCATGAGAGGTCACTATTTATTAATATGTTGCTGCAAGGTCATTATATACATGGCCTAAATGAAAGTAAAACAAACCCATGCTTCATAAAGCATCCCACTGCAAAGACTGATCAGTGGTGACAGTGATGTCAGTAAACATCTGCTTTACTAAGATGGTGTGATGATTTAATCATCAGGCTGCATGCCTCATGAAGCTGTGACAATAAGTTATTATTCAAGCAGCCACACAGCAAACTGCGTGTGGTTTTACAACAGTATTACTCTGGGCAAGGGAGACCCAGCGTGGGAACATTACAGTTGTGCTGATGATTTTTGTGTTTAACACGGGCATAAAGGCAATTTTTCTTTTTAACGTGGCTGTCAAGGCTTGTGCAGTCAGTTTTGTTGTCTTCATTCATGAAAATATTTTATAAAGCACGCAAAGAGTTTGGGTTCATAAAGAATATTTTTGTGTTGAAGGAACAGATTGGCATTCCTCATGTGTCAGTCTGGCCTGCTGGCTCTGACACGTGTTGACTGGGATCCTCGATCCTTTGGGTCCGGCCTCTCGGACGGCCAGCCTATGGTAAGAATGGCTCCGTCCAGGAGCCGCTGAGGTCAGCGGTTTGCAGTCGGATTTTCCTGGCTGCCAGCGAATCTGTGGAATTTCTCTCCACCTTGCCATCTTGAGCAGAGACAGCTCTGCCCATCCTTTTGCCTCACAGGCTCAGCACGCATGAGCAAACAACCCCTGGGCCCTGCACTGACCCTCCATCATGTTGAGACTCACATCAGCAGCAATGCTCTGACCAAAGACCTGAGCTCAACAGAAAAGCCACGTTTGGCTCACAGCATCAGTCAAGTGAATCTGATGTCATTTGGATCCTGGATTATTATTTTGGCTTTATAGTGAACAGTCTATAAGTCTGCTGGCTTCCTTAGTAGGGCTGTGTAATAATATTGATTTTGCGATATATATCAATTATTTCTTTCCTAGAAAAAAATCGATATTTATCCACAAGTATCGTAACATCCAACTGTCGGTCTGCAGAGTAGACTTTCTGTTTAGAGTTCACTCATTATTCAGGGTCTATCTACAAGGCCTTAAGCTGCTCTGCTAAGATGGGTGCATTTGAAGTTAAATGTTCTTCATTGCTTGAATTATAGACTGTTTTGGAGAAATCATATTACTGTTTATTTACCAAGCACTTAGAGTGATTCCTTCAGATGTTAAGTGTCAAGGTTAAAAAGGTTTCAAACTATTCAGAGCAGGGCCCTTGGTGCACTTTATTTACTTTACAAATGCATGTAAGCTACAGTTTTTACTGTTTCAATTAAAAGAAACATGTTTTCTTACCACTTCTTTGATTCATTTTGTCCAGCGGTCGACTATAAGTCTGTGTCCATGTCCAACCAGAGCCAGGTATTGTGTAGTTGGTGCTTTTAATCAGTTTTCAGTTAAATTAATTCAATCCAAGTCTATAACATTCACAAAATGTCACCAAAATCACTCTGACCCTCTAAAATCTTTCAGAAAATCGCAAAAGTGTATTGAATTGTATCGTTTGCTGAATATCGCAATATACATTGTATCGTGAGCAGAATATCGTATATTGTATTGTATCGTGAGATTATTGTATAACTACAGCCCTATTCCTTAGATAGAGAACTTTACTACCGGTAACTGGCTTTTCTGTGAATGTGAATGTTCCTGTAAAGTGCCCTGAGTTGTTTAGTTGAATATTTATCGGCGTATTGGTCTCTGTTGTGATTTCAAAAGTGTTAGACGTTTTTGGTTTTAAAAGTCGCACATATACAGTATACTTTGTTGCTGTTAAAAAGCTGGTCTAGTTAAATAAAATGGTCGGAAATATAGCTAAACATAATTTTACAAAAGGAAAAAAACACATTAAAAGTTTAAAACCTAATTTTTAACCAGCTTTACCATGACAAGCCTGACATTTGTGATGAAAAGCAACTCAACAGACTCACATGGAGTCACTGCCAGGTGATTGGATGTCTCAATCACTCACCTGCTGGAACCCAAATGACAAACACACACAAACAAGCTCATGGTGTGACGCACTGTTTATTTTCCTGCTGTTTCCGAGACTTGAGTATGCAAAGTGCAGTAATTACAGGTATTTCTCCAAAGGTGCATTACAGAAGCAGTCGGGAAATGAGCCACTAAAATGCTCTAAATGAGCCTGACTTCATGTCGTATGGAAATTTACTCCAATTATCCCATCAGCAACGAGGATTTTGACACTGATTTCAGCACTCTGTTTTAAAAAAATCTAAATAAACCGTTTAAAAATACACATTTATATGACTAGCAATACAAATAAACTTGTTTCAACGAGTCATCTGAGCAGTCACAACAGCAAATGTGGACATGACGCAGTTAGTTTTTTATTGTAAAATGTTCCGCACTGTTACGTCAAGACATGTTTATTATTATTATCCAACGTATTTTAATGTTGTCACGATAAAAACGAATGCTTATAAATTAAATTAGAGAGGCAACACAGGCACTAGTCTCTTAACACTCTTTCCTATTGCACATACCGGTATACAGTTTATTCTAACAAATAAAAAAATATATGACACGGCTTGCTTTAACTGCAGCCCATTATAAAACATGAACACAAAGACTGAGTAAAAGTTTGAATAACAGTAAAACAGCATCAAACAGAGTAGCAGCTTTACATTGAGAGCAACAAAAGTTTATATTACGGTGTGGACAGTTTAATCCTCAGCTGATCAGCTCCTGTAAAACATAAATATCCACGATTAACGTTGTGCCTTTTTATTTTCCAACACATTATAATGAATGAGAAAACTCCATGTGCTGTGCTTACACAAAAATCCTGCAGTTTGTCGCCTGGACGTGGATTCCTGTGTACCTGATGTCGCACCGCACCTCGTTGTTGGAGAAATCTGACTCCTGGACCAGCTGGGAGGGGTTCACTGTCACCTGGAAAACACCCAGTAAAAACAGCCTTTCAGCTGATTTCAGCTAAAAGATGCTGCGGGAGTGGATCCGTTTTAAAAAAGCAAGTCCTTTAACATCAGCTCCACCTTGAGTATGTAGCTTCCTGGCTGCACGTCGGTGATGTCGATCCACTGGCAGTCAATGCTGGCGTGATATGTGTCGTAGCAGCCAGGGCCGAGCCCCTGAAAACAACCCAAGCTTTCTTCACCTCCATGTTCTCTCACATGTCAACTCACTGTGCATTCACGCAGCTCAAATCCAGGAGTTCATCAGACCCACCTGTGTGTGAGCAGTGCAGGCGTAGCGCCGCCGCACGCCTCGGTCGCAGGACGTGTCCTCCAGACAGAAACTGGCTTTGTGTCCCTCAGCAACCTTCTGTCCAGTGGAGACGTCCAGCAGGTCGTAGTTACTGAAGGCCTCCATGCTGTGGTAATGTCTGGAGTGAGATGTGCACACATTCGTCTGATTACTTTTAAAAAATCAACACTAAAAACTGCCTGACGTGATTTGTTTTTAATATTTAGGTGTGTTTATCTGAGCACACACACCACCTGTGTGTTTGTCTGAGAAGTTAGCAAAATATCTCATGAGCCACTGGACAATCTTTAATGAAGCTCTCAGAATATATTCATTGAATATCGATTTAGAACTGATTACGTTTGGAGTCAACACCATTAAGATGGCCACCACAGCAACGTGATCAACATACAAATATCAGTCAGTGTTGGAGATATTGAGCTAGAACAGGGGTCTGCAATCTGCGGCTCTGGAGCCACATGCGGCTCTTTGGTCCCTCTGCAGCGGCTCTTTCAAGCTTTGACCAAATCTGAATTGGTTGTTCTACAAACAACAACAAATGACTAGTTTTAGCAGTTTTTATTTCATTTCATTGGCAAATATGTGGATATTGGAACAAGTACAAGGAGTAAAACTTTTACTTTATGCTTTATTTCTATACTTAATTCATTTCTCCACAATTGGAAAAACCTAGGTTTGTATAGTTCATAGTTTTTATTAATTAAAAAACCCTCTCTTTAAAATAATCAGTTTTTTTCATTTGTCTTAAATTGTAAAAAATAGAAATTATTAGTTGTTTTATTTTATAGTGTCACCCCTAGTGGCCACAAAAGCCCCTTCCAACAAAGTTAAAGTGGCCCATGGGCCACCAGTTGATAACCACAGTTGTAGCATGTTGTTGCGGCTCTGAACACTTTTAATTTAGTTACCAAAGGTACAAAATGGCTCTTTTGAATGTAAAGGTTGCAGACGCCTGAGCTAGAACTAGTTGTGTTAGTACAAAACAGCTTAAAAGAACAACAGCAACAATTAAAATAGTGTTATTTCTAGTTCAGTGATCTCTGTTGAGACATTAGAGTGTAAAAGTCACTATGCAGAGGCCAGAATGTATTTTTTTAAATAGTGAACTCACTGGTGGCAGCTGTGCCATTCCCACTCGTGTCTGGGTTTTAATGGAAGGAAGTCTGCCGTTCCCTGGTTCTTGACTCGCTGTGGGAACCGCAGCAGAACTCTGTAGTCCAGGTCACTCACACCGGGTTGATAGGCAGACCTGAAAGGAGAGGAAACAGCAGCGTTACCTCTGTATCCTCAGACAGAGACCATGTGCAGGTCTGGGATTGATGTGCCGCCTCGTCTTTACGCAGCCCAGACTCTTTGCCTCTTTTGTCCTTCCAAGGTTTACTTTGCATGGCTAAATCTCTCCTTGGATCAAAGGAGAAAACACTGAGCAGGTTTCACTCTGTCACTCAGCTGTGACATCCAAGTGGAATAATACACATTTCCTGAAGCTGCAGCCCTTAGGATTCCTTTGATAAATTTACTCATTCTTATGACTCAGTGCACATATTTACCTCAGTGGAAAGCATGTGCTTATTAAAGGAACACCCCTGTTGTGCACTTCCCTTTACTAGCAGAAAAAGCAGCACCTGGAAAGGCAGTTCTCCTCTGCAGCACAGCGAAGCGCATACATCTGAACTCTCTGGATGTAGGAGGCTGCTTGGATGTAGTAGGGGTCAGGTATCAGGTCTGGGAGACCTGCAGAAAAATTTAAAAACACAGTTTAGTGCTTGGAGTCAAAGATGCACAAAATAAAGACAGGTA
>JBBPBX010062783.1:0-13336 GCA_038048925.1 Garcialebias charrua
TGGCAGTATTAATAAACTGTATCAAACTGTTTAGATCACAGCTAATTCAAAGCAAAGAGCTGACAAAAAAAATAAATAAATAATCAACAGAAATGAACTCTGAAAGATTATGTAAACTGCAGACAGTACTTTTACCTCAGCCTTTTCCACCTCATTCAACCACAGCTCCCTCACCCCCAAACTGGTCTCCATGCTCCTACTTTGGACATGGTTACACACGCGCGCGCATCTCTCCCACAGATTGGCTCACTCCTATATTCTGTAGTACTCCACGGCACAACGCGAACAGATGGATCACATTCTTGGCTCCTGAATTATGCACAAGCATTTCTTGACTCAGAAAGCCAGAGAGAGAATAAAAAATGTGAACACACTTGCGCCCGAGAGGGGTGGCACAGACCGATTCTCTCTGTCTCATTCTGCGTGACTTTGTCATTTGTCTACACCGCCTGATTGTTCCTCGTCTGTCTCTATCATCTGTTCTGCTCTTCTCAGATGTTTATTATAATCATTATATATGTAGGAGAACATGTTATTGAAATATAAAGACACACCTTGACCAATTCCATGACCAGGTACAGTTCATTGTAAGTGTCCAACTCCTCAATAAGTAAAACAACATTTGGATGTTTGACTCTCCGGAGGATGGCCACCTCGTTCTGGATCATGTGCTCCTTGAAAACAAAAAGGGAAATAGTATCAGTTTTATTGGCATTTACATTTACCAAAAGAACATTTCTGCACTGCTACAGGAAGGCGCAGGTGCTCTACTGAGGTCAGCAAAGTAAGATGTCTGCAGTTATTTCTTGCTTTGCCTGAAGATTTTTTTGAAGATGTCATCCCAAATGTAAGGGGGTGGCATTATACTCTAACATGAGTACTATTTCATTCCCTGCCGCAGAAGATGAAGCCGTTATAAATGTTTTGCCCATATCTGTATAAGGGGGTAGCTATAACTTAGCCATTTTTACAGAAATAAAGCTTTTTTTTTTACTAAATGTATTCATTTTAAAATACAACACAAAACAATCCCATATATGAGACGTATACAATATGAAAATAAAATGAAGGGTAGCAGAGGAAGAAAAAAATCTTATTATATCTGCCCCCTTTTTCAAACAAAAATCATCAACAAGTAACAGACCAAAAAAGAACAACTCCCTATAATTATCAAACTACAATACAACACACGTTATACTTTTTCATATATGATTTTGCAATAATTTAGTTTTGATCATTTTCTTAAATGTAAACATTGATTCTGCTTTTTTGACTACAGTCTCCAAACCATTCCACAATCCAATATTTGATGTGGTAGTCACTACAAATGATCATCAGTACGTTACATTTGACAGTAACAACTATAACTCAGTCTGTTCTCAGCACAGGATATACAGTATTAATTTCAGCTGTTTTGTTACAGGCTTGTTCTATTATTGTGTGAATGTTTATGAAACATTTACGCTATTGTGATCCATTTTTCTTCCCAATGTTTTTTGGCTTCTTTCTCGTTCCACAATTTTTGTGCTATTTCAACAAATCATCAAAACATTCAGCTCATTCAGGAGAAGGGTGCTGCTATGACTTTTGGTATTGGTGAAACTTTAGCTTTTTGAAATATTTAGCCTTTTCTACCATTTTTTCCCCTCAGAAAATGAATTGAGCTCATTTTACATCCTTCAAATCTTTAGATTTGTTTAAAACCATTTACTGCTCCTTTCACATTTTGCTCTGCTTCCGCTTCTTTCAACTTCTTTGTGCAAATAAAAAAATCTGCTATTTTCTGTTCATTTTTGCTGTTCTTTCAGCTGTTTTGTGCTCCTTTCAGATTATTTCTGTTAACTAAAACATTGTTGTGCTTCTTCTAACTTATTTCCGCTGATTTAAGCTTGTTTCTGCAAGTTTTGGCTTCTTCTGCTATTACAGCTATAGCTGTTTTATGCGAACTTCAGCGTTTTCAGCTAAATCCAAAATGTTGGCACTCTAAACATTTTTTTTTCAGCCTAATTAATCAAAAATGTGCTCTTGCCACTTGCTTCTGGTAATTTAAGCTTCTTTCTGCTTTTTTAGCTACTATTTGGCTGTTTTTTTTGTAAATTTCTACCTTTATCACCGCTACCAGTGTATGAATGTGTGTATGAATGGGTGGATGGTTGGTATTGTAAAGTGCTTTGGGGTCCCTCATAGGGGGCTGGAAAGCACTATATAAATAAGCTCCATTTACCATTTTATCAGATCATTTCCACTTTTTTGTGCTAATTTCTGCTTCTTTAAGCCTAACTGGGCACGACAGAGCTCTCTGCGCTTTCGCCTGGTATTTTAAGCTTCTTCCTATACATTTTCAGCTATTTTTTGTTAATTTCAGCTTTTTTTGCTTTAAAGCTGCAGTCTGCAGTTCTGTAGTGCAGTCTGTAAGTTGTCTAAAAATATATTTTTAACATATTTCTTCACTCTGTCACTATCTCCTGACAGACTGATGTTAGACAAAGTAATCTCTGAAAAAAACTATAGTCCCCTTGCTTCTCTAAAAGCATTTCTAAAAATCCACAGTGACCCGCAGTTAACCAGCCAATAAAAACAGTTTTTAACCAGCCAATAAAAACAGAGCTTCTCACTTCTCACCCCCCCCACGCCCCCCGAGCCCGCAGCAGCCGCGCAGGTTCTCGTTGAAATATTTGCAAAGCGATGCAAAACTGTTTTGTATGTGACACAAATGTATTAAATTCCCCTTCTTCATCCCTGATCTGGACTTTTCTTTTGTTTTTTTGCCAAAAGTCAAGTGATCGCTTCCTCCTCGCTGAGTCCATGACAGAAATCATAAGGAAATGAATGAATTTGTCACGAGCGAATTAAACTCGGGTTCAACGTGGCTGCACGAGGCTCTGCAGATTTCATGGTGTTCTGGTGTGCTGGACCAGCGCTCCCTGTTTTTATTTTATTTTTTAGAACGTTTTATTAACATATAAACACAGAACTTCGCAGCGGCTGACAGGACATGCAGTGGAGGCGGAGCATTCGGAAGCAGAGCTGAATTTCACCGAGAGCAAGAGGGAGCAGAGCCATATACAGTATGGCTTTGAGGGGGAGGGACCAGAAACTTGTCTCTGTTCAAAATTTTCCTAAGTTCCAGCGTGTTCCAGAAATTACATATAGCACCTTTAACTTACTCATTTTTGTGCTAATTTTGCTTAAAACTAAATTCAGTAAATATATATTCTTTCTGCTTTCTTCTGCTAACTTAGGCTTGTTCTTCCATTTCAGCATCATCTTCTTCTTTTGGATTTTTTAGCTACTATTCAGCTGTTTTTTGTAAATTTCTACCCTTATCAGATCATTTCCACTTTTTTGTGCTAATTTCTACTTCTTTAAGCCTAATTGGGCACAACAGTGCTCTCTGCACTTTCGCCTGGTATTTTAAGCTTCTTTCTATATTTTCAGGTATTTTTTGTTAATTTCAGCTTTTTTAGCTTTAACTTACTCATTTTTGTGCTAATTTTGCTTATTTAAACTAAATTCAGTAAATATTTATTCTTTCTGCTTTCTTCTGCTAACTTAGGCTTGTTCTTCCATTTCAGCATCATCTTCTTCTTTTGGCTTTTTTAGCTACTATTTGGCTGTTTTTTGTAAATTTCTACCCTTATCAGATCATTTCCACTTTTTTGTGCTAATTTCTACTTCTTTAAGCCTAATTGGGCACAACAGTGCTCTCTGCGCTTTCGCCTGGTATTTTAAGCTTCTTCCTACATTTTTAGCTATTTTTTGTTAATTTCAGCTTTTTTAGCAAACTTACTCATTTTTGTGCTAATTTTGCTTATTTAAACTAAATTCAGTAAATATATGTTCTTTCTGCTTTCTTCTGCTAACTTAGGCTTGTTCTTCCATTTCAGCATCATCATCTTCTTCTTTCGGCTTTTCCCTCTTCAGGGGTTGCTAATTTCAGCAGTTCTTCAGCAATAAGCATTCACACAATTTCCTAGTTACTTTTGCACTGAGAGTTTCAACATTTTTCTTAAAGCATGAATAGACTTTAAAACAGATTTTATTTTTTGTTGTTGCTCAAAGGAGTTTCATTCTGTGCTTGTTTTCTTACCTTGCCTCTGCATTTGCCTTTGTTGATGATCTTCAGAGCGTACTCTCGTCCTGTGGAGAGCTCCACGCATTCCCGGACGACAGCAAAGTTTCCATCGCCCAACATCCTCCCCACTTTGTAGCGGTCTGATATGCAGACTGGCATGGCTGGAACCTCATCCATGAGATTCTCAGCTGTGGGCGGAAGTTTTAAAAACCGGTTAGACACTTGGGAATATGAATCGGTTCAGGCTCAGGCGGTGCACGTCAAATAATTTTCTGACATTTTAAAGTGACTGAATTAGACTATTTTTTTGCAAGATGTCCTGACAACATTAATAGTTTTATAGATTTGTTTTATGCACAGAGTATAATAACTCATTCAGATGCTTTAGTTGCTTTCACCGGCTGCTTTATAGTCACGCTGAGGCTCCGCAGAGTCCTCTGTAAATAACAATCAATAAGGCAAATGGAAAGTTAAACGTGGAACCAACTGGCAAATCAAAATGCAAATGTATGAAATGGGAGCTGCATGGGTTTAACATAATTTATGAATTAATTTGGAACAGCTGAAATGGTTTTCTGGGCTCTGTGAATGAAATCAAAGATGAAAATGTCAGATTAAATTAGATGGGCCCCTCTTCGTTTGAAGGCATTAAGCTTGTTTTTTTCCAGCGTAATATTTGTTTTCCAAGTTATAACGAAGCAACGTTCAAATTTTTCCTACCACGTCATTGTTTCAAAGTGAGGTGGGGGACTGGGGGAACTCAATAAGGTGATAAAACATTGTGTTCAGAACACAACGTACAAATCAGAACACAATAGAAAGATGCTCCAAAGGTCACAAACATGAGTCAGACTTGGATGCCTCTGACGACTAACACTAACATATTTTTGCAGCATCTGTTCTCCTCACCTTCAGGAATGACTCCATCATCACCTTCTTCCACGGGGCTGGCAACTTCAGAGGAAGACAAAGAGGTGGAAGAACTCTGCAATCCAACAAGAGAGGGGATAAGTAGCGTTATTTAACCCATTCCCTGATTTAAAACTATAATTAAACAGTGTCAAAAACATCCAAAAGTCTACTTTTGTGTTTGTCTATTTGTCTGAAGGTTTGAAAAAGACCAGGAGAAAACCCCAACTCTTCCTGTTGAACACACACTTGAATCCACATAATTACCTCAGGTCACTCCGACTGCTTTTTAAAGAAACTTGGGTTTTGGAGACACATTCCACCACTTGGACGTAAAGGAGAGCAGCAAGGCGTCTGCATCTATCTAACACAAAACCTCATTACGCCCTCCACCTCCATAACCTCCTGTCTGGTTGTCATGGAAGCAGCAGGGATGGGGAGCGAGGATCCGGGCAGGACTATAAATGAGAATCTTCTTATGTTTCTGTTTTTCCCCCCTCTTCCTCTAGCGATGTTCCTCTCTTTTTGCTGGTCCTTGTTATCTGGCTGCATTATCTGTTCAAATCCTTCGCTTTTGTTTTGCACTCAGTCATGTTTTGTGTGTGTGTGTGTGTGTCTCGATGTTCCCAGAACTAAGTTAAAATGCCCACCAGTGGAGATGAATGACATCATCGTTCCCTTTGTGGTCAGCATCGTTTGTTAAAAACCTCGTGTAAACCTCTGAGGATCCTTAAACTGCTCGGCTCGGTGACTATCTGCAATCACATCTAAAGTACGTGACTGGTTTTTCTTTATTTTTCGTTTTGTTGCAGGCTCTTTTGAGAACATCACTCATCTTTTCGGAGAAGAGATTTAGAACGTGTTCGTCGAATAAATGGATGCAGGCCATGTTGAGAACCCCAGCCAGCGTTTGAAACAGTGGGAGGTGTGAAACAAGGTGAATTTTGGCAACAAAACACAAAGAAATTATTATATTTCTAAGGTAAGGGCTACCTAGAAAATACTGGCAATGCTTGAAACTTCACTGCCAACTTTCTTATTTCAAGCCCAATAATAATTTGATTATTTTATAGTTCTAGAGGCTAAGAAAAATACCCATGTTTTGATGTGCAAACTATACAAGTTGTGTAAAAGAAAGCTGCTACCAGCTGCTCATTAGGGTTATCATAGTAACCACACACCTATGTCTCTCACTCCTTGATAGCAATCTTTTACAGCACTGAAAGACACATTGGATGAAAAAAGACAAAAAAATGATTAAGTTTTGACGTATAAATTTGTATAGAAGTAAAAAAGCCTGTGGGGAAAAAAACATCTGATCGTAAAAGTTGGTGTATAGTTTAATGTTGAAGACTGTGTAAAAAGCTCTACGGAAATCCTTAAACTTAAACTATGATGTGTAAAAATCATAACGCATATCAAAATGCCACTTTGGTCATGGAAAACTCAAATTTCCACGATCTGATTAATTCTTGAACGATGATTTTACTGTGAAATATGCCCGAGCTGCAGAGCTCCAAACAAAGCAAGGCAATCTAACGCATTTAGCCAAAATAACATTGACGTCTACGAAAGGTTTATTTTTTTCAGTTTTTTGCACATTGGTGAGACGTAAATTGTAAACTGAAGATCAAACCAACAGTTTATTAATAAAGGTGTTTCAATGTTTTTACACAGCAACCTTAATACAGGTAGTCCTTGGGTTACGACGGTCTCGAGTTACGACATTTCGTGGTTACGACGCATCTCCCATTTACTATGAACAGCCTTTTTTCGAGTTACGCAGTGGCCGCTACGGCGGAAGAATACAGTATTGTACTGTACGCGGTGCAGCGGCTGAGGAAAACAGAGGCGGAGGGATACACAGGCGGAGGGATACACAGGACCGAGGTTGACGGCAGAACGCGGCGAGGCAGTGGAAAACAAGCGGAGGCCTTACTGTAAACGCTCTGGACCGAGCTGGGCGGCGGTTTTACATCGTAAATAGAATAGAGAATACAGCGGATGGACGGAGCAATACAGCGTCACCAGCATCCCAGTAGGCCATTAACTCTTTTTTCCCTTCATTATGGCTCCCAAACGTATGTGTTTTTTGATAATTATGTAGGGTACTGTGTTAGGATAGGCTAAGTGCTTGGTAATACAGTACTGTACATGTATATGGTGCAGTATGTACGTATATTTCGACTTACGTCGAAAATCGGTTTACAACGTTGCGTAGGAACGGATCTACGTCGTAAGTCGAGGACTACCTGTAATATGCTACTGTAATTTTCAGACCACAAGGTGCAAAATCAATGAACGGGCCTGTTTTCATATAGAAGGTGCACTGGATTATAAGGCGCATTAAGCAAAACAGTCCGATAAGTCAAACTGTATTCAACTCATTCAAAACAACCACTTTAAAAGCGGTATGAGGTCAGTAAGCACAACCAGAATTAATACATGAGGCGCACTGGATCATAAGGCTCACTCACTGTCGATGTTTGAGAAAATTAAAGGATTTTAAGTGCACCTTACAGTCCGAAACATGTGGTACTTCTGAAAACAAGACTATTAGCATCTGTTTTGATGTTTTTTCACAAACTGTTCTCTTGACATGTGAACAGCTTCTTGTCCTAACAGAGAGGAGAAAAGGCCATTTACTTGAATCCAAAATACTATTTACAGAACTCATCCGTCCCGTTTCCTCGCCTGAGTAGCTGTCAGTGGATTTACTCATCCCTGCTTCTTCTGCGACCTGAACAGCACCTGGCTGAACGTAACCGTGAGTCAGACTACGTCTGCTTTATGTAACGCTGTGTTTGGTTGGGCACTTATCCCAGAACAAGAAAACCCACTGAAAGCCCGACGGGCCTCCTGGTGTCTTATCGCCACAGCCATATCCACGTTCTTGCTCTTTTGATTCCCCGCTCCGCTCCACCTCTGCTGTGCCCTGATCGCACACCCGACCCTGTCCTCTCCTCACTGAACCCCCATCTCACTCTTCCTGCCACAGAGGGAAACAAAACACTGTTGCCATGGAAACTGCTCACAGAGAGGAGAGCGGCAGCTTATGAAACTTCCAGTGAGGAGACAGAAGCCTATATATGGTCACTTCCTGTCTGCGGGCTGGGGGGTGGAGCTCAACCTTCCATGAACATTGTTGTCTGTCTGTCCTGTGTGAAGGACCAGGAGGCAGTGAGATGGACAGGATGAGACGGAAGAGGCGGGGAAACAGAAAGGAAGACGTTTGGGGTTTGGTCAGTTGGAGAATCATGATTTGTCAAGACGAATCCAGGTTTATATGTTGCACGTGACACATTATTACTCTTGTTTTTGCTGAAACAAATCATTAAAAAGCACAAAGGGCCTGTTGGGAGGCAGCGCTCCTCCAGTCTGCAGTGGGAACACTCGGCAGCTGAATACTGATCAGTGTAGGAACAGGAATTAAAAGAAGGATGTCTATGGCTGACCTTGAAAGGCAAAAATATATATATATATATCTGAGGAGCAGATGGGTTCGTGCAGACATGATCTATTCTGTAGTGGGGAAAGAAAAGTCTGCCAGCTGCAGAAGTGGAGATTAAAAATGCAGCGCATATATTTACATAACCAAGTTAAGGATTGTTCCAGCTTTGTCCTCCCTGTCGCTGTCTGGATCTGATTATCTGACACACCCTGAAGCCTTTTTATTTTATTTCTGACCATGAAGCTTGAAGCCTCATTTCCTATATTTCATATCACCTTCAACGACGAAAAATTGTATTAGAAGCAGGACTGTTTGTTTGAGTGGAAAAATCCAATATGATTTAATAGACTCAGAGAAGTTTGTTTAGTCCCATCTGGATTTTCTGAGGTTTAAAGACAAACAAAATATAAGAGACGCTTGTTCCAGACTCTTATTTTCTTGTTAGACAAACAGCAACCATCGTATGCTTGACACAGGTTTCTTTTTTCTGGTGTACTAGACAGACATAATGAAGGTTCAAAGACTGTGCCTTGGATACTTCCTGCAGTTTTTGCATTACACAAGTATTCAGGAGTAATTCTAACATATGTGCAATAAAAAAAATTATGTCAATGTAAAAGTTTACTAATTAGGGTTCACATGGACCACTGTGAAAAAGTGAAGCTGATTTCAGAAGGCAGCAATTCATTTTGGTCTCGAAGCAGCTAATAGCTAATCCATCATCCAGTGCTCAAATAGATATGTGAAAAAGGTATATGGATCACAATAGTGTGAATGTTTATGAAGCATTCACACTATTGATTGATTGACATCCATTTTTCTTCCCAATGTTTTTCGGCATGTTTCTTGTTCCACAATTTTTGTGCTATTTCAACAAATCATGTCAAAATGTTCAGCTCGCTCAGGAAGAGTGCCTTTTTGGTATTGGTGAAACTTTAGCTTTTTGAAATATTTAGCCTTTTCTGCTATTTTTTTTCCTCATAGGAAACAAATAGAGCTCATTTTACATCCTTCAAATCTTTAGATTTGTTTACAACCTTTTACGCTCCTTTCACATTTTGTTCTGGTTCAACTTCTTTCAGCTTCCTTGTGCAAAGCAAATTTAAAGTTTTTTCAGCTACTTTCAGCTACCGGTAATTTCAGCTTCTTCTTTTTTTCCCAGTTCTTTTGTGCTCCTTTCAGATTATTTCTACTAACAACATTTTTCTGCCTTTTCTAACTTGTTTCTGCTAATCTTGGCTTGTTATGCTTCTTTCAGCATATTTCTTCTAGTTTCAGCTCCCACCTCCTGCTATTTCAGCTACTATTTAGCTGTTTTATGCTAATGTTAGCTTTATCAGCTAATTACATATTTTTTGCACTCATTTAAACTTTTTTCAGCTTAATTCAGCAAAAATATGATAGCTCCACTGGTAATTTTAAGCTTCTTTGTGCATTTTTAGCTACTTTTCAGCAGTTTTTTGTGTTAATTTCAGCTTTTTTCAAATAGTTTTCACTTTTTCATGCTCACTCTGCTTTCGTCTGCTAATTTAAGTTTGTTCTACATTTTCAAATAACTTTTTAGTATTTTTTTAAGCTATCAGCTGTTTTGAGATAAATTCAAGTTTTTGTGTGGCTATATTTCTGCTACTTTCAGCCTAAACTTCTTTTTGCTAATTTCAGCTTGTTATGCTAATTTCAGCTTTTTTCCGCTATTTTCAGCATTTGGTGCTATTTCAGCTATTATTTAGCTGTTTATGACGATTTTAGCTTTTTCAGCTAATTCCACATTTTTTAGCTCATTTCAGCTCTTTCTGCCTTTTTTCTGGTTGTTTAAGCTTTTCTTTCCGCCTTTTCAGCTGTTTTTATTATTATTATTTTTCTAATTTCAGCTTTTGTAGCTATCTTCCTAATTTTTATGCTAATTTATTTCAACCTAATTCAGCAAATATGTGTCCTTTCTGCTTTCTTCTGCTAATTTAGGCCTGTTCTTCATTTCAGCTACAACAACTCAGCAAGTTTTTAGCTAATTTCAGCTGTTTTGCTGATAATTCTTCAGCAATAAGCATTCACACTGCATTTTCACAGGAAATGTAATTTCTCAAGTTTACTCAAGACTTTTTCCACAAAACTTCTCTTCAAAAGATCTGAACCATTACTTTAATCACAATGAAACAACTGAACGAGAAGAGTGAAAGGAGAGAACACGAAATGAAAATGAAACAATGAATTTAATGACTTTGACAAATGGAAATGAATACATTCAGCAAAGAAAACAAAAACATAATCAAATGAACCAAAATGAGCTGGCAGCCTCTCATGATCACATCAGGAAAATAATAGACTACTAAAGGTCATTACACGAATTTGCCCAGAAAAACAGAGTGAACTTTAGATGCAGTGAAGATAATAACATGTACATATAACCTTTGCACATAATTTCAATAAATAAGTTTCTTACTGCTTTGCCATAACAGAAATCACAGCTTCTGCTGTTTTGGTGCAGCCAGTCTTTTTGGCAGTCAAAGAAACACATTTGGACAAACTGTCTAGTGACATTGACACAACAGGAAATGAGAAATATAACAGACCAAAACAAACAAAACAACATTTACATGATGAAATGAGATACATTTACAATACATCATTTCTTCTTCTGCTCACATTTTGTTCTTACACTCTCTCACACACACACAAATAAATAATTAATGAACAATGTAATGGAGAAAAAAAAAGAGCAATAAGCATGAAAGATGGAGCATGCAATTCAATGGATTGTGGATATGACTGACTACAACAACACAAATACTGTACGGACCTGACTGTATCACAGCTTCTATAACACAAATCAGGCTGTCATGGTCAGTTCTTCAAACACTGATTTCTGCTCACAGTTTCCACAGAGATGTGACCTTGTGGGCTCATTTCATTCATCTAAGTGTGACTCTTATTGTTCAGTGAGAATGAGTTTGTAGCTCATTGTGTCGACGGCTTTAACAGGAAATAGTACAGCTATGCCTGTATAGCAAACTGGGAGGCTCCTTGTGAGGCAAGTGCCTTTTAGAGGACTATAAAGAGGACGGGGGGGTTGGAGCGTGACTTTGTGAATGCAAACTACTGTTTCGAGCCAGTTTCATAGAAAATGGGTCACAGTGTGCACAGAATGTGTAAATCTGACAGTCTGTGCTTCAACCGCCTGTCACGAATGCGGAATAAATGCATAAAAGGTTTCCTCTTGAAGCCTGTGTGAAAATGCAAGTGATTCTCTGAGCAATTTCTTTAAAGGTGTGCACTCGTTCGTGTCACCGCAGCCATGCATGCGCGGAACAGGTAAAGTAAAAAGTCACAATGGTCTGCTTCTGTTGCCCCCCAGGAAACGGGTTGGAACAGCCCGAGCGATGTGAGGAACCTACTTCACTGAAGTATTGGAAAGCAGCGTTCAGCCAAGTGAACGGTTTAAATGGAGCAATCACAGTGGGTTACTTTAAAACTACATGACTGCCTGTGACATAGATTTATTTATACTTTTTAACGTTTAACTTAATGTGGACGATTTTAGTGATTCGCAAAGCCTTGGGCTGGTTTGATCTTCATAGTTTAAATTAAGAAGTCATGACTAACGTGTTGGCCTGTCTCTTGGCAAAATAGCTCATGAATGAGTGGATGGATTTTAATGAAACTCTCAGAAAGTAAACACCAAACCATCTACAACTGAAAAAGTTTTGAAGTCAACCTAATTGAAGACAACCACAGCTAAACTTAGCAAACACAAAACAAGTATAAGTCAGTTTTACACATATTGAGCCAAAGTTTGGTGAGTGACATCCACCTCACATGCTCTGAACGCCATTATATCGCATACTATTTTAATTTAAATCCATAGCATCCAATGTAGCAGGCATAATGAAGTCCTTCAAGGAATGCTAGTCCTTTAATTAAAGCCACGCCCTTTGGATATAAGAAACTACCCACTTGCCTAACAAAACGATTGCTGTGTGTGTGTTTAAACCCTGAAACTATAATTATTCCTGCATAATTAAGACAGCGTTGGCAAAGAAGGACAGAGGACGTCCACGTAATTTATTGGACTTGGTTACAAGTTCCTAAAACGAGCTTGGAATTCCTCCACAAGGGAAATACAGTAATGGGATATAATTTCACAGTTTTAAATAAATGTGCTTTCAAAATATGGGGAAGTGAGAGGGTGCTCCTTGTGAGCGAGTGAGAACAACTGGGAGATAAATGGTCTCAGAGGAGGGAGGGAGAAGCAATTGCTACCAGGGAAGATAGAAGAAACGAAAGAAGTGGAGGAGAGGATTAGTTTGTACATCGTAATGCAGCAGAGTGAGATGATGGGGCTGAGAGGCTTCCACTCCTCCTGCTAGACAAGCAGACGTCTCATAGAGGGGTCAGGGAGTGCAAAACTCAGAATAATCTCATATATACCGGTATATATACATATCCTCAATTTGTGATGTGCAGAAGTGGAATTTACCTGCAAATCAAAGTGCATTTATGATGCATATTCATGAAAAAGTGGACAGTTGTAAAAAAAATAACAATAATAATTTAATGGAAAAAGCAACATTGTTCAGATTAAAAGAACAAAAGTAAGATCTCTATTTGCTTCTGTTTTCTCATTAGACATTATTAGCCCGCCACCACCTCTCTAACCAGTCCAGTCTCTTGAGTAATAAACTGCCAGTTTACATCTCCAGAAACCACAAACACGAGTACATACTGTACGTGTACTGTAGGTACTTGGCAGCACGGCAGCTCCTTAAAAATCATTGTTGCACAGATACTCACTCAACCTGACATAAAATACACACTCACTAAAACCCTGGAACATACTGGTAATCAAGGTGGAAAGAACAGAGCACTCCAGTCGTATACAGTATATATATATATATATATATATA
>JBBPBX010062784.1:0-13610 GCA_038048925.1 Garcialebias charrua
TCCTCCTCCATTTCAGGTTCGCATCTGTCCCCGAAATAGGCACGGAATATTCGGTCATAATATGACCTTGGGTGTTCATTCCTACCTTGCTTGATGTTAGCTGCTGTTATGATGCCATCGGGCCCCGTGCAAGGAGAAAACTCCCTTATCAGCGCAGCACAGAGAAGACTGTAGTCTTTCATCACTGCTTCTCGTTGACGCTTCATAAAAGCATGCACCGTCCTGTCCGATGTTAACCTTAACAGACAGATTCTATCATCATCTGTAGCTTCTGGGAAGCGTTGAAGCTGGAAATCAAGGTCTTCGAGATAGATCTTGGTTTCGTGTGAGCCCATTGGGCCAGGGGCGAAGGTTTGAATGCTTTTCGCCATATTCCGTAGTTCAGCCATTGATAGAGGTATTTGTGGGTTATTATCAGATCCACCCACCGGCGCATCCGGTGGGATTGTCGGTTTTAGAGGCCCCAAGGGACGGCGCGGTGGTGTTGGAGGGAGTAGTGCATCTGGCATGGGCGGGGGCGGTGGAGGAGGGAGTAGGTCATCAGGTATGGGAGGGGGCAGCGGAGGCGGTGAGTTCTCAAGGTGTTTACTCATGAGACCCAAACATTTTCTCTCTTCTTCAAAGAGTTTGTTCATTGCTGATGCACGCTCTATTTGACAACTATTCAGTTGGACTTTTAACCCATCATTTTCACGTTGTAACATCATGTGCTGTTCTTGTGATTTTCTATAATCTTCTTGCAGCCTTGTGTACCGTAGTGATAATGATTCCAGGGTGTCCGTGCATTTTTCCAGCGCGTCTCGTGCCTCCCCACAATCCGCCTGAAGCGACTTGTATTGATGGTAATACGTATCCTTCTCCACCACACATTTTTCCAAATCATCTTGTGATTGGTCAAAATCCCTTTTTAACACTCTGCATTCTTCGTAGAGACTACGCGTTTGTTCAGCGCTGCCAATACTCGACTGTGTTAAACTCTTTACCTCCTGCTGTAAAGCGGCAACCTCCATTTGTGCTGTTAAACATGATGTAGAGACAGCCCGGCGTACAGCAGTTTCAAAGTCTAGCTTGGCCTTTAACAGAAGGCTTAATTTAGCTAAACGTTTATCTCTGTCTGCTTTCTTTTCAGCCGTTGTGGTTCCAGCTGTTACAGTTTTTAATGCACTGTCCACATCTGCTTCCTCCATCAACTGTGTCTCTTCATGGTAGTTTGTGATGGGCCCTGTGAGTGAAAATAAGGCACATTCGATCCAATCTGCTTTGGTCGGGTCGTGGCCTTGAGGTGGCACAGGCTGCCCTGTATCAGAGGTGTCAGGGGTCTCACCCTCTGTGCCTGCCATCTTTTATCTGGATTTTCAGTGAAAATCAAAATAAAAGATGTTCTGTATTCGTTATTCTAAACTTTTCACTATTTGAAATAAACAGGAAAGTTTAAATGTGCACAGGACAACTGTGGAAGATGATGTGTCAGAGAAAGGAAGAGAAAGTAAAAAATTCTTTTAGTTATCTGGAGTGAAAACTGTACTTTTGTTTGTTATTTTAAATTCTTTGTATTTAAAATAAGCAAAAATGTTTGTCCGTACCTCTGTTATTCTAAATATTTTATTTAAAATAAACAGGAGCTATTGTTTGTGTACAGAACAAAATTAAAAGCTGGTAACTCACCATAAAATGCTGACTTTTTATGATGTTTTTTAAGAAAACTCATCTGTCAACGTCCTCTAACCAACAGCTTCGAGTCTTAATTTTAATCACGAGGAAACTGATTTTTTTTTTAATCAGTATTTAAACTAAAAACAACCTTGTCAGAGTTAGTTTCTAGTGTATCAGTGATAAACGCTCGAACCGCGTACTTCTCAGAGACAAATCTATGTTGTTAGACAGTTCAGATGGCTTTAAAGAATGTTTAAACTCTCAGTGAAACTCAGTTTGTTCTGTCAGCGTGTGTGTGTGTGAACTGCGTCTGATTGTCACTCAATGTGCATCAGGAAATGACGACAAGAATGGGCGGGCCAACGCAGCGTGCGTAGCGCGTCACCAGCTTCTTACGTGAGCGAGGCGGAGCTCGCTACAACATACGTGACGTCAACAAATCAATCACAGCATATGTAGTTCAATCTCCAAGCATTAATGGCGAATGTAGTTTCTCACCTTCGACCAATGTAGCGCCGGAAATGACGACAAAGTGGGCTGGTCGCAACGGCGTGCGACGTGATTGACAGCTCACAACAGCGAATCAGCGTTCGCTACAAGAGTGATTGACAGCTCCCAGTACTAGTTTCATCCAATCACAGCTCATAAACAAACATGTAAAACACGTTGCTTAACGTTAGCTTGCACAACAGACCACAACTTTATAGACTCTTAAAACAACTCAAACGCTACAAAATAACTTTCCAAAATTCTGAAACATGCGGCGAACACACCTAGACAGGCCAACTTAGTTACGCTCAGTAACACAGCACTGCAGCTGTTGAACAAACACGGACTCTCTCGGAGCCGCGTTCAAGGTCGGTTCCGTCCACTTTAAGGGAGCAGAACTCGGGTTTCAGAACCACAATCCGACACCGTTCTAACAGTTATATGCTTCTTTGACCAGCTCTAAAATGTAAAATACCACAACAGCAATCTTGTAGATGTTAAATTAGCTTTCAGGCTTTTGACTCGGCGGTCAAACAAAGCTCTGTGCCGGAGTCTGTGCGCGTACTGGGCCGAACGGAACCAGAACACCCCCACAGACCACGGGCTGACAGAACTTCACCTAAAAGCTCCCACAGCGTGTCAAGGAGTTGAACAATAACAATCTCTCAGCTTCAAATGATAAAAACATGCAGAATCTGCCTGCTTTGAACACTTCCAGCCAAAATCATTATCCTCAAGAGTTTAAAACTTGGATCCTCTTATGCAAACATGACGTTACAGTTCATGACTGAGACCACAGATATCAATAAACTTTCAGAACCGTTTACGGGCCACCAGATGTAAGAATTAATGAGGAGGTCAATATTAAATACTGACCTCTTTATCCTTAATTAATCTACTTATTCAGATTGAATAGTAAATGTTCACGGATTCTGTTCTTTTTCAGTTTACCCAATATTTCTGTGATCTTTATGATGGATAAATACACAAAGCCATTAAGTGACAAAGACGTTAACTTAGTTTGATATGTCAAAGAGACACTATCATTTATTTAAAATAAAATCAACTAAATTAACACCATTACACTTGATTGACATGATTTCACTTTCTTTCAATTCAAATACGTCAGCACACTTAAATTTAACACAACAGACATAAATATTAGATGTTAAGCATATTTAGTCTGTGGGCTCTTTAACTTAAAAAATATAGTTTCCAGCTTAGGTTGAGAGGGAAAAGAAATAGGAAAGATTTATGGAGGAAGAAAAGTTAAGAGTTTTAGGGAGTTATCTTGATGTGTTTAACCAGAAACATGGCAGTTCTCCGGCCGATTAAAGCTACACGTTGGTACCCTTGGCAAAGCATTTGACGACTTGTTACCTCGTGAAGATGGTCAGTCTCCCTCGGTCCAGTTTGGTCAGTTCGTTTACCATTCTCAGCGTCTCCAGACGTGCGCCTTGACTCGAACCGAAGTAACGGCAGCTCCTGGTGCTGTTGTTCAAGATAAGACGTTCCTTAAAGGAATGTCAATAAAAGAGAGCTTTTCAGCTGTTGAAGATGGCTTATAACTTGGCATGTTATAAGTCTTTAACTGAATGACGTGTCCTTAGCGTGTGACTAGACGATCATCAGTTCTTTGGAGAAGACCATGGTTTGAGGCTTACTCCAGCAGACTTCCTAAGAGAAAGTAAGATGTGAAGGTTTTAACTGAGACGTGACCCAGAAAATGTGTTGTTTTCTGATTGGCAGAATGGCATCATAAGTTGATGTGAAGATGACATCAACATGTTGAAAGGGGGTCAAAAGATTAGTTTGTCAGAAAGATAAAGTGTTAGTTTCAGATGTCAGCATTTTATGATAAAACTGATTCCTTTGCTTTAACACTTTAACAAAATACTGTTGGTTTGATTAAAACAACGTCATTAAGCATCACATATGGGACCTATTAATGATAATAGCTTGATTATTAAATAGGACAAAAACAAAAGTCTTTGGGTGTCTAGATTGTCCTGAGCTCAAGCTAAAATGAATGAGATAAAGTGTTCCTTTTATCTTCACATGCAAGTTCGAGAGGAGAGGAGAAATCCTCCATGTACAACATTTTGAATTAAGCAGAGTATTTGATTTATCTGACATTAAAATGTACTGATGCTCTTACAAATAAAATTATTCTTTTGATCACATCAGCCTAAAATCAAAGATAGAAATAGTCTCTTTTGGTGACTATATTTATCAGATTACAGCTTAATGAATGATTTTGTAGTAAATGTCTTGCTTTACTGAGAGGTCAGTAAAGGTCATCACTGGACAGTTCAAAAACCTTAATTTGACCCTGGGTAGGTCCACTACAAGACTGAGGAACAGCTTCTACCCTGAGGCTGTTAGACTCATGAATAAATAAAAATAAAATTAAAATAAACACTGCAAAATATCACATCATGGTGATGCTGATATGTTTTCTTGTTGCTGTGTTCATCTGTGACCATCTGTGACCATCTGCTCATACAAACTCATGTTCGTGCTGCTGTTTATTCCCACTATATTAGGCTTAGTGTATTACTAGTTGATGTTTTTCTTAGTTAGTTCTCGATGTTATTACTGTTTTTCTCTTTCATTTGTTGTTGGATGTAACTGGGACCTCGTGTACATAATCTCGTTTTCATCTCATGTACCACATGCGGTGCAAATGACAATAAAGACTCTCTGACTCTCTGACTCTGACTCTGATCAGCTCTATGTCCACAGACCCTAAACTGTACCTAGAATGAAACGTTGAAGAGGCTCGGTTCTGTCCTGCAGCTGCGTTGCTGCATCTGACCCCGGGTGTCTTGAATCTGTGCAGGGAACAATGAAATCTCAAGACTATCAAGACATTCTGAGGTGAAGCGTACTGCTTGTGTCATAAAGCTTAACTCAGTCACAACTCATGGGTCCTCCACAGGATTATCAAAGTCAAAGTCAAAGTCAACTTTATTGTCAGATCTGCAATATGTACAGTGCAGGACATACACAGGACCGAAATTGCGTTTCTCTCAGAAACTATTATGACTATTATGACCCAAAACACCACTGAAAACAGCCAGAATTGGATCAGGACCAAATATCGGACTTTTCTGAAGTGACCCTCTGAGCCCTGATCTACCATATTTTTTGGACTGTAAGGTGCACTTAAAATCCTTTAATTTTCTTAAAAATCGACAGTGAGCCTTATTTATGTATTAATTCTGGTTGTGCTCACTGACCTCGACCCGATTTTATGTGATCATTGTGAATGAGTTGAATAGAGTTTGACTCATCAGTTTTGTTTTGCTTAATGCGCCTTATAGTCCAAAAATACGGTAAATCCTGTTGAACATTGGTGGAAGGAGCTCTTCAAACCTTAAGGCTCGCACAGACTCGGGCGGTCCTCAGTCTGCGAGAAAACCGTGTGCACTGTCCACAGACGGATGAGACTTCATGCTCAAGTGTCCATCCTCCCTGAGCGGCTGCAGAGCAGCTCCGCAGGCACAGAGCGTTTACCTCGGGGCAGATTGAGGTAGCCGATTGGTTATTTGCTGACACGCCTACTGGATTGATTTACAGGTAAAAAATGTATATATTAAAAAAACGAGAACTGGCAGCCGCAGCAGTGTTCTGTGTTTATATGTTGCTAATAAAATGTTCTAAAAAATAAAAACAGGGAGCGCTGGTCCTGCAGCCCACACATCAGAGCAGCCCACCAGGAAATCTCCAGACCCTCCCGCAGTCACACTGGACCTCATTTTAATTAGCTCAAGACAAATTCCTTCATTTATCACTAGGGGTGTAACGAGATCTCGTTGTACGAGATCTCGCGATATTAAACTCCCGCGATATCTCTCGTTGAGAGGTAACGTTGTCTCGCGAGTCGCTAATGCTAGCGCTAGCAGAGCCCCTAGCAAGTCAGCGTCACGGACAGCATGGCTTCGCCGGATGAAGTTGCTATAGAAGACGCCCCAACTACTGATGGAGGGTCCCGGTGCCGCAGACGCCTCTACATTGATGGAGGGTCCCGGCGCTGCCGACGCTGCCCCGAATGTAAAGACACACTTGTGTAAACACCGGTGTGACCGGTGTTGCCAGATAGAGTCCCACCCACCCAAAGCACTCTTTACCCGCAAAAGTCAGAAGGAAAATCGCGGTGAACCGCCCAATCTGGCAACACTGGTGAGTGACGGCTGCAGATTCAGTGCTGATGCGGATATTTATGTTCAATTTTTGGAAAGTCCTGCGTGAATATCTATTTTTTTAAACAAAGTTGAACGTTCTAAGGTCTAAGGAGATTCAATCAGTAAAATGAAGACATCAGTTGAGTTTGTAATACATGTTAAAACAGAATAAAAGCCTTTTTGCGGCATAAAACCGATCTTTGAAGTTTTCTTGAACTAATATTAAAATCTCGTCTCGTTCTCGCGAACTCTGTAATTTGTCTCGTCTCGTCTCGAGAGTTTTGTGTATCGTTACACCCCTATTTATCACCATTTCAGTCATGGAGTCAATGGACATGGAGGAAGAGGTCTGTTGCCTCTTGGCAAAAAACCAAAAGAAAAGGCCATTAAACCAGACCTGTGGACAGGTGCAGAAGTCTCAGAAGACTTTAAAACAAAATCACTGGAATGTCTCAAAAGTTTGAGCAACAAAATATTGTTAGTGATTCCTTTGTTTTCTTGAAGGTCACGTATCTGTACACGTCAGTAACCGTTTGTGTTTTGTTGTGCAGGTGTTGTATCTCCCTGGTCAGAACAGGTACACCAGAGCTAACCTGGCATCTAAGAAGGATCGTATTGATAGCCTGGAGAAAAAGCTAGAGGTGAGAAAGCACACGTCAGACCACTGATTTTAAGTCTTAATGTTTATAAAACAGTCCAAACCGAGACCTCTGTGTCCTCCTGGTCCCCTCAGGTGAACCGTGGTCACATGACGGCAGAGGCTCGACGAGCAGCTAAGCTGGAGAAGAAACTGAAAATCCTTCTGGGGGGGTTTCAGTCCAGAGCTCTGGGGCTCCTGAAGCAGCACAATGAGCTCTGGGAACAGGTACTGAACACATTTTCATCTCATCTGAGACGATTTATTCCAGAGGCGTGCAAGTTTAAAGGTCTCAAGTTCATCGCAATGTTTAAATCTAGTCAGTAAACAGAAAACGTTAAAGTCTGCTGTCCACACTTGATTTGATTTATAGATATAGCTGAGGTCAATTACTGGGGCGGCCATTTTTAATTGGGGTGTAGAAGTACATACATTACTTTCTGAAAGTTTCACAATCTGTCCATCCAGTGGTTTGAGATCCAAAAACAAATGGCTCGTAATCTGGCAGCACTCTGTGACTCTCAGCTACTACCACACCATGACGGAGCTCAGTTTCTGACTGAGTAGCCCTTTTGTTTACTGTCACAAAGAGAGGAATTGGAAATACTCTCAGTCCGTCCTTCTTGTGAGCATAACTTGAAAAATAAGTGAGGTATCGACTTCCATTTTGTTGTGGCTAGAAGCAAGAAAGGTCCTCATCAAAAATTGGTCAGGGACTTCATCAGTTGATGGTACGCCAATGATTACCGTATTCGTCGGTATATAATACGCAGTTTTTTTGCTCATTTGAATGTCCTGCGTACTGTATTATACACCGAAGCGTGTTATTTATGGATTTTTCCCCATATTTTTAGATCCATTTTTGACTCTGATTCGCCGTTTTTCATTTTGGCCTAAAAATGGTGCAGTACCACTTTTGTCCGCTAGCGGACACTTCCAGAGAGTCCACCGACCGTCATGTGTCCGAAAAAAGCCTCCTCTGCTCGGACTGAATGTCGCTGCCCGGCTCCCTGCTCTGGAGGTAGCTACCATTTAGCTGTGTTGTTGTTAGCGTTTTTTTTTAGCAAGATAACTCATAAACCACACCGCGGATTTTCTTGAAACTTACAGAGTGTAATTATGTGGTGGTCATTTACAAACTGTTAGCTGCAGAAGATATTTAGAGCTAAAAAAAAAATTCGCTTTTAGCATGTTAGCTGTTAGCTACCATAAACAGATACCTACTGTTTAGATAAACAGTTCAGAAACCACTCAGTGGATATTTTTTCTGCTTACAGAGTGTAATTATATGGCTTCAATTTACAGACTGTTGACCTGTAGAAGACATTTGAGATAAAATTCGATTTATTTATAATTTATTTAATTTATTTATTTATTAATTTGGGGCCAAGATGGTGTAGTGGCAGAGAATCGGACTCATTATCCGAAGGACCCAGGTTCGAACCCCGGCCACGGCACACCATCTTGGGATGTCTATGAGTGCACATCTATTTTCCCAGCTCCCCAAGCGCGACTACGCTGCTCACTGCACCACCTGGTGGTGGTTGGGTTAAATGCAGAAGACCAATTTCGTCTGTCAAGTATGGGAACATACACAGATGACAAATGTGACAAATTATTATTATTATTATTATTTTCGTAGCGCCCCCGAGGCTGTTTGGAAAAAGTCAAACCGAAACAATTTAAATTCAGCAGATTTGACCATTTCGTGAATTGATTAAGGAACGGTTAAGCTCGGGAACCCTTGTGCTATAACGTCAGCTAAGAAATATATTTTTTCTCAGCAAAGAAATAATAGTTTTTACCGTTTTAATCTTGTAAAGTCCTTCCGTGCTGACGCTTCTGTGGCCGCCATTTTAAGCAGGGCAAACGAGGCGCTGACGCGTAGCGGTGACGCATAATAGATGCGTATTAAACACTGAAGCGTATTATGTACGTTTTTTTCTGGTTTATTGGCAATAATTGGTCAAAGCGTATTATACACGAGAGCGTATTAAAGACCGACGAATACGGTAGTTTTTTATGGTTTCATTGGATTGTCCACTGGTTCTTGAGATATTTGGCTAACAAATGAACATGGGAGAAAGCATCATGTCCTTCACCGGTGGAGATCAGATCCTCCTAATGTTTGATGTTCTTGTGTCCACAGGTGGAGCAGGCAGCTACGGAGCTGCAGACTTTCAACCAGCTGAAGAGGCAGGAGGATATGGCCATTCCCAGGAGACACGAGGTGAAACATTCAGCACCGCATGTGTTTTTTCTAGATTTTACCCATTAACACTTCAGTTCATAAATATAAACAGTATTGTTTTTTTGTTTGTTTTAATTCCATGAGTTCTTGATAGACACATGCACTCTGTTCACAAGACAAAACATCAACAGTTGAATATATGAATATATATGCTGGTAAAATCCTTTTCTTAAACACTGTTGGTGGTTTTGTCACAAAATCAACTGAGCAGCCTCTCCTGCGTGATTTCTCTTCAGACCTCGTTAAAACTGCGTGACCTTTGAACTCAGAGGGTTGAAACTCATTTTCATCAGCCAGTCAGATTTAATGATATGATCAGTGTCAGGAACATGATTACTGGCCCACATGTTTGTTCAACTGGTCTCCTACCAATCCCTACTTCAGCTCTGATTGTGATTTTACATGTTTGGTCTATAAAAATCCACGTTTTAAACAACAATATGAAGCTGATGCATTGGCTCTGTAGTTTGTCAGTGAGGGGTTTGCTACTTTACTTCAGAGCCTGAGGTAAATCAGTAGAACTGTAAGAGCACGTCTTCTTTTGGCTTTTGTCGCCACAGCGAGTCATCCTCCATATCACTCTGTCCTCTGCATCCTCTGTCCTCACACAACTGACCAGTCTTCTTCTAACTTTATTTGAGGATACGAGATTGAAACAGTCGGTGTTTCAGTCGTGGTCGAGGTTGCTTCATGAGACGTCGACACACCTTTGCTATAATCTTGGGCGTATAAATAAACATCAGTGTTAACATTGTTTACTTCTAGAACTAAAGCATGAAAAACAGCTAATCAAACTGATCAGATAGAACTTTATTGATCCTGCAGGAAATTGTTGTGCCAGAGTTTCAGTACAAAGGAACATACACTGAGACACTCAAACAAGTCCTGCACCAGCTTACCTCTGCATAAATCTTTTTTTTATACAAACTGTAAAATCCTCCACCGTGCTGTCGGAGGGCTGCAGCTGTGCTCTAAAGTCCCTGTTTTCCAGTCGCTTTAGCTGGAGTTTGCATTTACCCATTTTGGTTCTGCTCCTGAAGTGTTCCTGTTTTCCCTCCAACGCTCTTGTAAAATCTAAATGATCACTGTCCATGACGTTCCTGTAACTTCACACATGTTGCTACAAACTTATTCCACACTTTTGTTAGTTTTCTAGGGTCATTTTTCATCTCAAATCAATCAATCAATCAATTTATTCATTTCAAAATTTAAAAAACACAAGAATACTGTTTACAAAAAAACACAATACAAAATCAAAAATACATGAAATGAAAGGAGGCAGAAGAAAGAAATCTTGTCATATCTGCCCCTTCTTCAACGAAATTAATTCATACAATCAATTCAAACAGCAATCAAAAAAAAACAAGATTATAAATGATTTCTCACATAATACCATATATAGTAGTTTGTATAAGATCTAATTTATGAATATTTGTTCAAAATTTTTATTTTAATAATTTTCTTAAATATAGGTATTGATTTTGCAATTTTAATATCAGGTTCCAAACCATTCCACAGTCTTATTCCTTGTACTAAAGTAGACCTACTCTTTAAACTGGTTCTGTGTTGTGGCATAACAAAAAGATCTGTTCCCTTGAGATTATATAGTCCTTTTTACAAAAAGCATTTGGATACGGGGCGGCCGTGGCGTAGTGGTAATGGCAGTCGACCCCCAATCGGAAGGTTGGAGGTTCGAATCCCGCGTCCGCCCACCATGTGTCGTTCTGTCCCTGGGCAAGACACTTAACCCCGAGTTGCTCCCGGTAGGTCTGGATGGCGCCTTGCAAGGCAGGCTACCACTACCGGTGTATGAATGTCTGAATGAATGGCTGGATGGCTGGTATTGTAAAGCGCTTTGGGGCTCCTCACAGGGGGCTGGAAAGCGCTATATAAATAAGCTCCATTTTACCATTTACCATTTGAGGGTAAATTGAAATTCTGAGCTTTGTATAATACTAAAAGAATATTATAGTCAACCAAATCATAAAACTTCAACAACTTCAATTCGTAAAACAAAACATTTGATGGATGACAGTAATGTTTTCTTGCTATAATTCTTATGGCTCTCTTCTGTAAAATAAAAATAGGTTTGGTTACAGTTTTGCATGCTGTACCCCAAACATCTATACAGTAAATTAAGAGCGGGAGTATAATTGTATTGTATAACAAATATAGTGCTTTATCATTTAGTAAATCTCTAACTCTATATAGCACTGCAATGGACCTAGATATTTTAGTTTTTACAAAATTTACGTGTTGTTTCCAAGACAACTTCTCATCAATAATTACACCCAAAAACTTCACCTCACTTACCCTGCATACTTCAAAATCGTCAATCTTAAAAAGAGCATCAATCGTTAGCTTTTTCTTACTAAATATCATATAATTGGTTTTAACTAGATTTAATGATAACATGTTTAACTTAAACCAATACTGTATTTTTACAAACTCAGAATTTATCAACTCAAACATTTGTTCCAAGTTTTTACCTGAACAAAAAAAAGTAGTGTCATCAGCAAAAAGAATACATTTAAGGATACTAGACACCTTCATTAAATCATTCACATATAAAATAAATAACTTAGGTCCAAGAACAGAGCCCTGTGGTACTCCAGATCAAAGTCAAAGTCAACTTTATTGTCAGATCTGCAATATGTACTGTACAGGACATACACAGGACCGAAATTGCGTTTCTCTCAGTCCCTCGGTGCAACAGTAAACATCTAAACATTGAAACACTGAAACATATAATAATAGACATAAGCATAAAATAGTAAAACTAACACTGTCCTGAGTTTTTTTTTTTTTTGCATAGCGGTGCAAGAGCATGAAAATCCACACCAACTCTAAAACTAAAACATTAAACATTTAATGAACATAATACTGTCCTGAGTTTTTGCATACTAGCACAAAAAAAGAGTATAAAAAGTATAACTAAAATAAACTAAAGGTTTCTAGCATTGACATTTGCAAAGTGGCAAAGCAGCGTATGAGTCAATGTACACAGTATATGTATGAGGTAGTAGTTGATGTTGTTATAGAGGCAAAAAGTGGCATATGCAGTAAGGCACATTGGGCATCCCTAAATAAGACCGTTCAGAGCACACTGTATATGTACCAGCAGTGGTGTAGATATTAGAGTAGTGTAAATAAATGTAAACAGTAGTAATTACATGTAAGCAGTAGTAATAAAAGTAAACAGTATTAATAAATGTAAACAGAGAATGTAAACAGTATTATGATTATAGGCAGTGATGTAATACAGACATTAGTGCAAGTATGAGAAGTAGTGCAAACTGTATGAGCACATGACCGAGAGTTTAGTGAAAAACTTTGTGTTGAGTGATAATGTGTGAGAAAGTTTTAGTGTTAAGGCAGTTCAAATGGGAGGGGGGGCAGAGCAGGCAGAGTGTTTAGCATTCTGACTGCCTGATGAACAGAGCTGTCTCTCAGTCTGCTGGTTCGAGCCTGGAGACTCCTCAGTCTCCTCCCTGATGGCAGCAGTCTGAAGCAGCTGTGTAGTGGGTGTGTGGGATCACCTGCCATGCGGTGGGCTTTCCGAGTGAGGCGTTTGCTGTGTAAGTCCTGCAGTGAGGGCAAGGAGGTGCCCACGATCTTCTCAGCTGCTTTCCACGATGCGCTGGAGGCTCTTGCGGCAGGATGCAGTACATGCACCAAACCACACAGTGATGCAGCTGGTCAGGACACTTTCTATGGCACCTCTGTAGAAGGTGCACATGATGGAGGTTGAAGCTCCAGCCCTTTTCAGCTTGCGGAGAAAGTAGAGGCGCTGGTGAGCCTTCTTTGCCAGTGATGCAGTGTTCCTGCTCCAGGACAGGTCCTTTGAGACGTGCACTCTCAGATGATACATTTCTTAAATCAGATCTTACATCTTCGATTTGAACAAACTGTTTTCTGTCTTTTAAATAACTAGATATCCACTGTAATGCAGGTCCTCTAATACCATTTTTCAATTTATCAAGTAAAATGGTATGTCAATGGTGTCAAATGCTTTTTTAGATCGACAAATATACTTATACAATTTAGCTTTTGATCAAATGACAGCCAACAGTGTTCTTCTCTGCTTGTTTTAAATAAATAATCTTTATTTGATCAGTTAGGTTAATTAAGGATCAGTTCTCATTTACAATGATGCCCTGGGAAAGGAAATGAAGTTTCTAGACTTCAAGACTAGATACAGTACATTCTGTTTGTAAATGGACACAAAACAACAAAAATGTAAATATTTGAGTCTGAAGAGTAAATTTAAACCGGAAGCATCATGTTTGTCTGTTCCAGGCTCTGCGGGAGGACGTGGACAGGCAGATGGAGAGAGAACGAGAACTTCAGCAGAGATACGGAGAGCTGCTGATGGAGAGGGAGTCTCTGCTCA
>JBBPBX010062785.1:0-20722 GCA_038048925.1 Garcialebias charrua
TCGGTGCAGCGGGCTCCGGCGGGGGCCTGTGAATTTGTCGCTGTTGACCCCGGGGGGTCATTGTGTGTAGTCACTGGTGGGGCTTCTCCTGTTCTCCCCTTTGGTCGGATCTGGGGAGTTGGTGAGTGGCTCGTCCTGTTCGGGTGGCCCTGGGGACTCTGGGCTTGGGGTCCTTCTTGGGGTCTTGGGCTCTGGTTTCCCCTTTGCCTGCCTCGGGCCTTGGGGGGGCAGATCTCTGATGCCTCACGGTTGCTATTGAATGTTCTATTGGAGGAAACTTTTTCACTTATGCATGCTCACAACCACACGCAAATGGATGCAGGGATGTATATGTAGATATATGGAGATATGTAGATGGGTACCGTATATGAATGAATATAATAAAAAATAATAAATAAATAAATGTCACATTTTTGTCATCTGTGTATGTTTCCCATACTTGACAGATGAAATTGGTCTCTGCATTTAACCCAACCACCACCAGGTGGTGCAGTGAGCAGCCGTAGTCAGCGCCCGGGGAGCTGGGGAAATAGATGTGCACTCATAGACACCCCAAGGTGTGCCGTGGCCGGGGTTCGAACCTGATATGTATGTATACTGTATATATATTTGTAGTTATGGTATGTATATTTATGGAAATATACTGCAAGGTCATAAATGTTATTAGTCTTTATGCATGTGTTGCTGTGTTCTGTCATGTACTTTGCAGGATTGCAGACGGAGGTTGAGTGTGTTTGCCTTGTGCTTTTTTGTGGATAATTGTTGTGTTTTTTGGTCTTACTTTCTGTCTTTCCTTTCCTTTCTCTCTATTAAAAAAAATCCTATCGGAGTGAGAGGATGGCTATAAGGTGAGAAGGGAGAACATCTATAAAAGGAAAAAAAACTTACCTAAAGTTGACTTTTTGGACATGTATGAATATATTTGTATACACTGTACTTGTCTGTAGAGAGAAGATTAATCTTCTCTTGGCGGTGTGAATTCTGCTAACACATGTAACTACTTAAAACTTTTAAGTACTGTAGTTACTTTCACCCAGTCTCTTTTTCATCAAATGCTTCCAAAAGTCAACGATTATGTTTGTATTCTGCATCTGTCTGTTAGCAAAATATCTTATGAACAACTGAACAGATTTTGATTAAACTTTCAAGAAATAATCACTGAATGGCTCTCTATGACGGGTTGACTTTTAAAGTACATCCAATTCAAGATGGCTGCCACAGCTAACTGAACTTAAACAACACAAAATTGACTACAACTCAGTCAATTTGAGAAAAATTTAGATAAAATTTGGTGTGGTAGTAGCTGAGACTCATTCCCAAAGCATATTCAAAGGACTAATAGAATGCATAAGAGCTTTCTTTAAAATTATAACGTTATTTATTTGGAATCAATGGTGTCGGTCTGTTAGCAAAATATCTCATGACCCGCTGGACAGATTTTGAAAAATCTTTCAAGAAATAATAAACGGATGTTTCTTTACTGCTGATTTAACTTTTGGATACAATTGAATTGAAGATGGCTGCAGCAGGCAATTGAAATAAGCCAACTCAAAAATGGTTATAATTCAGTTAATTTTACAGATATGGAGTTAAGTGATTGTTTGTTTAAAGTTATTACAGACAAGTACAGTGTATACAAATATATCCATGCATGTCCAAAAAGGCAACTTGAAGCAAGTTTTATTAATGTTGGATAAGTTTCTAAGTTACATTTAAATCCTGCTAACACAAAACATGTTTTTTATTCCTTGCTTTAAGTGGATATTAGTGATTAAATGGCTATTCTGCTTTTGAACCTCATAATTCACCATATTAAAGTTTTTAAGTTAAATTCCATAACCTTTTTGTGTTGTCAATTCAAAGCTATTAATTATTTAGCTGCATTAATTGAACAGAATATTTACCAATATTAATAATAAACTTCACAAAATTGTACTTTGAATACATGTTTTTTTTAAATAATATATGACATCAGAATGTAATACAAAAAGAAAAAATTGAGACATATTTTTTACGTTTTTCTAAAGAAAAGTAGGTTTGGCACTGAAGGCGACCAGAAATTAATGCCACAGTCTGAATCTATACTTAAAAAAAAAAATAAAAATCTAAAACCTAATTTAAAAAAAATCTAAAAGGATTATTGAGCAGCATGCGTCAGTGTAAGACTAAATGACTCCTCAAAAAGTTAACCCTGAGGGATTGATAGTGTTCGCTCAGATAAATATTGGCAGGTTATTTTTGAGGAATATGAGCATTTCTGCTCTCTCTGCTGTCAGACGATTCCTCTTTTCATGTACAATATTGGATGCCGTGCTAAACAGTCTCTCTTTCCATACTGGTTGAAGAAGCACTCAGGAACTTTGCCGCAACAACCAAGGAGTAAACCAAGGAGAGCAATGTTGTTTGCCCAATACTGGAAAGGACAGTCTTTCTCAGCTGTTGTAGGTTCATTCAAATACATTTGCATTTGGATAACCACTGTCTGCTGGTTACCTCCTGCAGGCTCATCATGCTCCTTCAGAATTGTGGCATACAGACTGCTGAAACAGCTGCTCCTTGTGCTTGGAGCCGGATGACCACCAGCGCTAGGACCAGCTTCCATGCGAGCAACCTTTGCTGCTGGCTCTGCCTCTGTTGCCCCTGCTCCACGAGTTAATGCCCTGAGCTGCGCTTGTTCAATCTTCTCCAGTTCTTGTGTCAGAAAACCCTTTACCCTCCTGGCATTTTCTCCACTAGAAAAGAATCTGACACAAAAATAAAAATATGTTGAGTACAAAAAAATTATTGCAGCTGCAAAATAGTATTCATGTACAGACACACTCATCTCCACCCCCACACCCCCTCTTTTTAAATTTAATTTAAAAAATTGTCTCTTCTGAAAGACTTCTACAGTCTGAGGAGCTTCAGCTCAACCTTTTGTTTTTCATAATCCCACAGAGCTTTGGCGACTCATTTACAAGAGATCTGATTATAAACAGCACCTTCTCATAGTGGATCAACCAGTTTGTTGTTGACCTTCAAAACTAGCTGTCCACAGAATAAAGAAGGGCCATCTGCTTGCTACAGGGGGCTAACGAGCCATCATTAGGCTGATGGTCCTCCTTGATTGTGTGGACAGCTAGTTTTGAATGTCAATAACAAACTGCTTGATCCACTATTGCCCCTTTCATAAGTCAAATCCGCGCAATTGCCGCACAGACCAGTCCGGCTTTAATCCTCCCTGGGTCATTCATAAGACCACAGTTGAAGGCGGGCAGGTCCCGCTCGCATAAACATGTTCATAAATGAACCTGCAGCGCAGATCCAAAAGAGGCGTGGAGCAGAACTCAGCTGAGCTGAACTGGACCGCAACGTATTTATTGTGGGACAGATGTCAGACATTTACAAGTTGTCGTTTCGTGTCATTTTTAATATTTCCTCAGTAATACATCTACAGCTGATGTCTCCCTCCAGCACGCGCACACACACAGCTCCTCCGCTGGTCAGAGAGTGAGAGAGAGAGTGAGAGAGTGAGAGAGAGAGAGAGAGAGAGAGAGAGAGAGAGAGAGAGAGAGAGAGAGAGAGAGAGAGAGAGAGAGAGAGAGAGAGAGAGAGAGAGAGAGAGAGAAAGAGCGAAACTAACTTTTACAAGTTGCTGTTTCGTGTCATTTTTAATATTCCCTTGTTAATAAATCTTCTTGTTGATTAATCCTGCGGTCGCTCACTGATATCATCATATTCTGAGCGTGGATCCGCGGGTTGCATTCACAAGTGGGTCTGCCTGGCTCGGGTCCGGATCTGATACTACCTCTGCTGGCGGATCAGGGGCGCATCAGAGGCGAGTAAAATTTACTCGCCTATCCGCCTTTGTGTTTTTTCTGAATGCTCGTTGGAGGACTGAACACACATCAGACCCGGACTGAGCCGTCTTATGAAAGGGGCTACTGAGAAGGTGCTGTTTGTTTGGTGCTGTTTATAATCAGCCTGATAAATCAGGTCTCTCTTGTAAAAAATGAGTCAGTGGAATTAACCTGTATAAAGGGATGAAAAAACTTTTTTCATCCCTTTATTTAATAAGGGATGAAAGAAAAAAACTTTTTTCATCTGTATAAACCTGTAAAAATAATATTTATACAGTAAAAAAATATGTTTTGTGTTAACAGGATTTAATTCTAACTTTTAAACTTAGCTAACATTAATAAATCAGGCATTAAAAAAATATGCATCACCTGTCCTTGTATCGAGCGTCCACTAAAGTGGCAACAGCATACAGGGGTTCACTTTGGATGTCATCAAATCACCTGCTGACAGCTTGGAGGAGGCTGCTTCTCAAAGTTTTGATGCCACTGTCCACACTGTTATCAGCGAGCAGGTGATTAAAATGGTGACGGCTGGGATCACTTCAGCTGCAGAGGAGGTTGCTGAGCTGATTTTTCTGGTTAACTCCTCAAAGGGTTCCATTACAGTCATTTTTTTCCAGCAAACCTCACAGGTTGGTTGACAGTGTTCCTGGCAAGTTGTTTAGCAATTTCTGGGTAATCCCCTTAGCTTTCACTTTGTCCAGCGGAAGTTTACCTTGCGGTTGGAACGAGTCCAGAAGTGATTTTTGTCGGCTCCTTTCGTCTTTCTCCCACCGGGCTAAACAATCGTCATGCTCTTTACTGTGGTGCTTTTTCAAATGTTTCATCAAGTTCATCATATTATATGACGCGACGGAGCTTCCTCCTCTCTGTACAGCAGCTCTGCAGACATGCACGCTGCTGTCTTGCTTTGCGGTGTTTCCAGAGTAAAACACATCCACACATGTTTGCGGACATGCAAAAATCAATAAACTCTGACCGACTCTGATGCCAAGATGAAAAGTTGGTTAGCCGTTAGCCACAGTCCTCCAGTCCTCAGTTCTCTGTGTTTACTCACGTTTTACCTGGCTGCAAGGAGCAAACTAGGAAATGGATTTCCTGAATGTGAGGCGGGTCTAATTACTCTGGGCTCATAAGACATGCCTCCGTTCAGGAAATCCATTCCATCGTTTGAAGACAACGTGCATCATGGATCAGAAATATTGGCAGGTTGGCTCGGAAAATCCGATAGATAAACAAGGCTGGTATCGGATGCCGATACCGACACTGGATCGGATCGGCCCCATCCCTAGTCAAATCTGTTGACTTGTATCCAAATTCCAGCTTTAACTTGTTAAGTTGTTGTGTTGTTAGCTGAACTTAGCCCCAGAGGAAACACGCATGCGCATTAGGTGAGCAGTAGATTCATTCATGAGGGCGGGGGGAATTCAGGCAGACACATGTAAACACAGGATTCGTCCGTGTCAACGCAGATCTTTTCCTCTAATTAACATACCCAAAACCTCAGTTACCCCCCACCGTGTCCGTGTAAACAGGGCCTATATACATCATTGCAAATGTTATTTCTTAAATTTGAAAATATAATTAATGACGATTTTTTTCATGTGGTGCACCTTGATGAGTGCTATTTTTAGAACATGTCCCGCAGGCACCTCGTGGTCCCTGTGGGCGACCACGTGCCCGCGGGCACCGCGTTGGTGACCCCCCTGCTGTAGCATCACCTGCGGGGCCACACCTCGTCCTCGTCTCCCTCAGGTGGTGGAAGATTCAGTGAACATCCTTCTATGGGCTTAGCTTCTCTGACAGATGTTTTTAAAAATCTGCCAGCTTCAATATGGTCTCCAGTTCTTTTTCAAATTTGTTCTGACAAATATATACTTTTATTTTGAGCACCGTTCTTGAACTTCTATCACGACATGTGGACAGCTGTCAGTCAATCACTGAGGGACATGCCTCCATTCTAGCAACACACATTCTGATTGATCAGCTCATGGCCAATGAGCCCTCGTGGGTCACTTTTTATTTGGATCAGCACCACAAACATGCATCTGAAATGAATGACAGAAAACCTGACAAGTTACAAAACAATGCCCACAATTCCCAGACGTCATCTGCCACAGGTCTGTCTCCTTTTGAGGTGTCTCTAGGCTACTCTCCACCATTGTTCCCCTCACAGGATTCAGATATAACGACTCCATCAGTCCAGCATCACATTTGGAGGTCTCGCAGAATCTGGCGCCAAACAAGGGCAGCTCTTCAGAGAACAAGCGACCAAAATAAAAGGATCGCTGACAGACGTCGATCCACAGCTCCTGAGTACAAGGTGGGTCAGCAGGTATGGCTTTCTACAAAAGACATTAACCTAAAAGACACACCTAGAAAACTTGCCCCCAGGTACATTGGCCCATTTCCCATCACGAAAATCCTAAATCCCTCCGCTCTGCGACTACAACTACCTGCCTCGATGAGGATTCACCCTACGTTCCACGTGTCCCTCATCAAACCAGTGGTGTCTAATCCGTCAAGTCCTCCAGCCAATCTTCCTCCCCCTCCCCGTCTGATCAACAATGAGTCTGCCTTCACAGTCAGACGCCTGCTGGACGTACGTCATCGGGGGAGAGGATTACAATACCTGGTGGATTGGGAGGGTTATGGTCCGGAGGAACGATCCTGGATCCCAAGATCTCAAATCTTGGACCCAGGTCTCATCTCCTCTTTTTACAGGGACCACCCTGAAAAAAGGACTAAATCGCCAAGAGGTGATTCTTTTTTTGGGGGGAGTGGGGGGGTGTCTGTAGGATATCCATCTCTGTCAGCCACACTCACTCTTTTTTCACAGCGGTAGCAGTTTCCACAATCAGCCACACACATCTGCACTTAATTCTGAGGAACGACTCTGGAGGAGCTTAAAAGCCTCAGCCAGACACTCCTTCGATGCCGGAGCATTACCAAGTCTCTGGTAATTGGTGATGAACTGCTCCTAAGAAAGATTTTACAGCCCTTCCACTATAATCTTGTTTTTGAATCTCCACAGTGATTTCCTAGTCCTGGACTCCACTCAGCCTTCCTAGGATTTTGGGTTTTGCTGTGAATTCTGTGAAATCTTTTAGTTTACAGAAAACTTGTGTTACCTGGGTTCTTTCTCCTTCAAGGTATTCTCTATAACTCCATCAGGTGGACTTTTCAAATCTTGGGGTAAAATCTTGCCACGCACAATGCAAACATGATGCTACACACTCCGGTTCTCCTACAATCCCCCGCACCAGTGAACAGCTGAAGTCACTATCATAGTTGTAAGCTAGTGCACGACACAGAGGTGTCTCTGCCCTCCTCCCTCTGCCTTGTCAACAAAAACTTCAAAAGAGATGAGCGCCTGCTGAGCCAAGTGATCGAGGAGGAACACTAGCTGTGTTTCCATCCATTTTCATTTCGTATTTTGAGCTACCTCGCAAATATGTAAATACAAATTAATGCAGATCAGAAGTGTTTCCATCTACTGGCTTGAAGCGCTTCTTCCAAGCCGCGCACAGCGTCATTACGTCAGACGTCAGCGTCATTACGTCAGACGTCAGCGTCATTACGTCAGACGTCAGCACTGCGCATGTCTACAGTAAACAGGAAGTAGCGGTTGAAAACAGAACCCGGCCACACATCTCGTCAAAATGGAGAGAATATTTCAGGTACGTGTTGCTATCGGGCGAGTTGTATTTATTCTGTCATGCCAACTAGTTTTAGCGATGTTACATGTTGTCCGGAGCGGAAACAGCTGATCAGTCACGTGACGTGAATTTTCGCTACGTCAGAAATGAGTCGGAAAATGTGTTTCCATTTGTCGTTTAGCGCATCTCAAATCCCAAAAACCACCTCAAGCGAGCGTATAAACTTTTTAGCGTAATTCAGGAAGTAACCTCGCAATTTGCCGTTTCCATTAAGCTTTTCTGCTGCGCTATTTCAAATTGCGCAGCTAGAAACCTTGATGGAAACACGGCTACTGTTTCTTAAAGTCAAGTCAACTTTATTTGTAGAGCACATTTAAAACAGAAACTGATATCAAAGTGCTTAAAGGTTCAGTCTGCAGCTTCTGTAGAACATCAGCACTTAGAAAAAATTTCAACAAGCAAAGCATTCTGATCCCTCCCCCTCAGAGCCATATATGGCTCTGCCCCCTTGTGGTCTGTTGAAATTTGAATTCAAGCTCTGTTTTTATTGGCTGATTCAAATTCAAGCTCGGTTTTTATTGGCTGGTTACAAACTTTGTTTTTATTGGCTGGAAAATGGCGGGTCACTTTTTCTTTTTAGAAATGCTTATTTACCACCTGGAGAAGCAAGGGGACAATATTTTTTTTTAGTTTTTTTCAGAGATTACCTCTCTAACATCAATCTAGTGACAGAGTGAAGAAATATGTTAAAAATATATTGTTAGAAAAGTTACATATAGCAGCTTTAACAACAGCAATGGGAGTAAAATTAATGGAAAAGTACACAACACTAAAGAGAAATGATGTCATCCAACATGCCACTGATTAACTGATATTAACTACTTTTTTTTATCCAATAAAAGACAAATGTAAAATTAGTTGTTTGAATCGAGTGTTTGAAAAAAAAATTAGTTTGAGAAGGGGCAGATAAGATTATTTTCTTCTTCTGCTTCTCAAACTATTTTTTTTTTTCAAACACTTGATTCAAACAACTAATTTTACATTCGTCGTTTATTGGATTAAAAAAAAGGTAGTTAATATGCCTGTGGTTAACACATTCTTCTTTTTTTATCCAATAAAAGAGTGTTTGAAAAAAAATAGTTTGAGAAGGGGCAGATAAGATTATTTTCTTCGTCTGATTCCTTTCATTTAATGCATTGTTTTATTTCTTGCTGTTTTGTAAATAGTTTTCTTGTGCTTTTTTAATTTGGAATGAAAAAAAAAAAGTTGTACCATGCGGGACTTGAACCCACGAGCTTTGGGACTGAAGGCAAACGTTTTATCCATTGACCTATCCAGGCACATTAGTTTAGTATTGTCAACTTCTCCTTTTAAAAGTAGGCGGTTCGTTCGAACCCCCCGAACCCCCCTTGCCTACGCCACTGAAGGAGCCACAGTCCTCATCATTCTTGCAAAACTCCCCAGCCTGCACACACTCCCACCCTCTGTCCACAGAATTATAATTCACGTAGGCTGCATGGATGCATCCTGTCATCACTCCAAAACCACCAGAACTGAGTCGAACAAACTTCTGGAATTTATCAACACCTGTGGCAGATAAGAGTTTATAATCTGTAGGACAAAACTTATGTTCTTGCAAATTAATTAAAATTAATTAAAATTAATCTTGCAAATTAAACACAAGTTTTTATTACATTATGTGTATGTATACTGTATACAGTATATCACAGTAAAACCACTTAAAATATTATTTTGAATGAAACTTGTTGATGACATCAAGAGTTTTTGTTTGTTGTTAGAGCATTTTAATAAGTGGACAGTATTGAAGTGACTTTTCTGATGATATGTCAAGAAATAAACTAATATACTAGACATTTTCTATTTCTGAATTCCTGGATATTTTGGTGTAGCAGAGTGCATTTTTTAGTTGAAACTGAACGCATCGTGATGCTGTAACAAGCTGTGAAGAAGAGCAAGATTTTAAAAATCTGAATCGTGGACAGCTTGACTGCAGGATCCAAACAGTTCCTAACACAGCTTAGCTCCACACTTCACTTTAGACTGCAGTAAATAAATACATACCTGTGTAACCCTGATGTTTGGTTTGATACCAGTGAACTGATGAATCGCTCACCCAGGAACTCTTCTCAGCTTCACAACATTTATTAACATGAACTTCATCTGTAACAGAAAAAAAAACATGTGGTTGGTGGTGGTCTGACATGTAGCTCCTGCCCCAACTCTGAGAACATCAGGCAGTAAAAAATGCCGTCAAGCCAGTCTCCACTTCCAAAATGATGGTTTTGTTGTGCACACAAACACTATGAATTATGGTAACCTTTGCATGTTTTCAAAATAAAAGCTGTTAATGGCGTCATACTTGCTGTTGTTACAAAATTATTTGTGGATGATTTATTTATATTATTACTTATTATATGAGAACTGTTACCATCAGGGAAAAGGTACAGATCAATCAAGACAAGAACAAACAGATTACTGTAAATATAGTTTTTATCTGTCCACCATTACTGAACTTAACAAAATCTGTAATAAAAACTGAATAAGGGACAACTGGTGTAATATCAATCTGCTTGTGTTGCACATTTGGAGTGTTTCAAACCTGTTATTAACTTTAATACAGTTTATATTTTTATATTGTTTTATATTTTACTGTTTTTACTTTTGTTCTGGGAAGCAAACCCAGATTTCACTGTATTCATGTGCAATGATAATAAAGGTCTCTTCTATTCTATTTTGCAGCAGGTTTTGAATTGTCTTCTGCTGAACTTGATCCACCACAAAGACTGTGTGGTTCACAGTGTTTCTGCACAAATCAAAATATGAAACTTTAAATTAAAATGTTCTCAGCAAACAATAAGTATAATTTTTATACACACTAACCAGAATCCTCCAGTGATTTTGGTCGACATGGAAAAATAACACAAAGCTCTTGTAATTCTCAAAATTTACCAGTAAAATGAAACACTTGATGTTAAAATGCTATAAATGTCATTTCTGAAATTAATGTACAATTTTAACTGTTATTTTTCCAAATGGTTATTCTCTCTTAAAAATATTAAACATATAAATTATTTAAAATGAAACATTGCTGTTTTTACTTGAACTACGGTATGTTGCATTTCAATGAGACAAACTTTCTGCACAGTAATGATGTGATTTGTGGTAAAGTCGTACTTACCCTCACTGTTTCTACAACATCCTGAAGAACGAGCAACAAACACAGCAACTTAGGGAAAATTACATGGAAAATGTCCAACTTTGGAGGGCCTTTATTTTGAAATTCCACATGAGATCTTGGTGACATTTGGTGAGCAACATCTGGAGATGTTCTACAGTCAGCCTGAAGTGAGACTGGTCACTGGAAACTAAGAGTTTTGTTTTAATATTAATGGAAACTTCAGGGAAAACAATTTAACATTCTCACATAATGAACATACAAATAACCACAAAACAGAGACAAAAGTTAAATATTATGGATCCATATTCACAGGAGGACATTAAAAATCATTTCTGAACATAGACCAGCAAGAATGACTTCAATCATCTAGAGTCAAAACATGAAAAACACATTGAAGTTTTTTATTTATTTAACTTAGCAACACAAAAAGTTCTCTACTCTTTGGATATGGGGGCGACATTCAAACTTTTAGTGGAAACAGCTGAGCAGGAATGTTGGTCCCATTACAGCTTCCAGTGCTAACATGTGTTTTATGTACAGAGTTTGTACCAACAGGAGACACACATCAGCTTTTATTTTGAAAGAACCACGCAAGCGTGTACCTAATTCATGGTGTTAGCACGTGCACAACCAAACCGCGTGAGCGCTGACTTTTAGAAGTGGAGGCTGCTGGACCAAAGTATAATATTGAACAATTTTACTAGAAATTACAACCATACCTGTTAGAGAACAAACATGTGGTTGGTGGAGGTCTGACGTGAAGCTCCTGCTCCTACACAGAAAAACACACACACAGTCACGAGACTAGATTATCCAAGCACGTGACAACGAGACGTAGCTGCTAACAGCTACACATGCTAACAGCTACACATGCTAACAGCTACACATGCTAACAGCTACAGATGCTAACAGCTACACATGCTAACAGCTACACATGCTAACAGCTACACATGCTAACAGCTACACATGCTAACAGCTACACATGCTAACAGCTACACATGCTAACAGCTACACATGCTAACAGCTACACATGCTAACAGCTACACATGCTAACAGCTACACATGCTAACAGCTACACGTGCTAACAGCTACATATGCTAACAGCTACACACGCTAACAGCTTCACACGCTAACAGCTACAGATGCTAACTGCTACACATGCTAACAGCTTCACATGCTAACAGCTACAGAAGCTAACAGATACACATGCTAACAGCTAAAGCTGCTAATAGCTACATATGCTAAGAGCTACAGCTGCTAATAGCTACATATGCTAACAGCTACAGCTGCCAACAGCTACATATGCTAACAACTACAGCTGCTAACAACTACAGCTGCGAACAGCTATAGCTGCTATCAGCTACAGCTGCTAACAACTACAGCTGCTAACAGCTACAGCTACTGACAGCTACAAATGCTAACAGCTACAGCTGCTAACAGCTACAGATGTTAACAGCTACAGATGTTAAAGCTCCACTGACATGTTCTTTTAACTTTTCAAAAAATGGCACAACATATATAAATATTAAGATAGACCTCTGACCGTTTTTGCTAAAATAATGTTCAATGAATGACATTTCCTCTCAAAATATTTTAAATTTAGCGCCGTTTTTTTAGACCATAAATCCGGATTTTCCGGTCACGTGTCAGCATTACCGTTCTGACGTCACGTCCGATACTGAACTCTGCTCAAACCGTACATTGAATGGACAAAAATATAAACGCATCCGTCGAATTTAGCCAATTAAAACTACATTTTAGCGATTTGGCTTCAGTTTGGGGAAAAAAAAGTTATTTTGAGTGATGCACAACGAACGCAAAGGTTTATATTCTCCGTTTTGCTTTTTTTTTTCAAGGGAGGTTTCACATTGAGCACCAGATGGCAGCAGAGCTATCGTGATAACTCTTACAGAAGCAACACGGAGAATATAAACCTTTGCGTTCGTTGTGCATCACTCAAAATAACTTTTTTTTCCCCAAACTGAAGCCAAATCGCTAAAATGTAGTTTTAATTGGCTAAATTCGACGGATGCGTTTATATTTTTGTCCATTCAATGTACGGTTTGAGCAGAGTTCAGTATCGGACGTGACGTCAGAACGGTAATGCTGACACGTGACCGGAAAATCCGGATTTATGGTCTAAAAAAACGGCGCTAAATTTAAAATATTTTGAGAGGAAATGTCATTCATTGAACATTATTTTAGCAAAAACGGTCAGAGGTCTATCTTAATATTTATATATGTTGTGCCATTTTTTGAAAAGTTAAAAGAACATGTCAGTGGAGCTTTAACAGCTACACATGCAAAAAGCTACAGATGCAAACAGCTACAGAAGCTAACAGCTACAGATGCTAACAGCTACAGATGCTAACAACTACAGAAGCTAACAGTTACAGATGCTAACAGATACAGATGCTAACATCTACACATGCTAACAACTACACATGCTAACAACTACAGATATTAACAGTTACAAATGCTAACATCTACACATGTTAACAGCTACAGATGCTAACAACTACACATGCTAACAGCTACAGATGCTAACAAATACAGATGCTAACAGTTACAGATGCTAACAGCTATAGATGTTAAAAGCTACAGCTGCTAACAACTACAGATGCTAACAAATACAGATGCTAACAGCTACAGATGTTAATAAATACAGATGCTAACAGCTACATATGCTAACAACTACAGCTGCTAACAGCTACAGCTGCTATCAGCTACAGTTGCTAACAGCTACAGCTGCTAATAGCTACAGCTGCTGACAGCTACAAATGCTAACAGCTACAGCTGCTAACAGCTACAGATGTTAACAGCTACAGATGTTAACAGTTACACATGCAAAAAGCTACAGATGCAAACAGCTACAGATGCTAACAGCTACAGATGCTAACAGCTACAGATGCTAACAACTACAGAAGCTAACAGCTACCGATGTTAACAGATACAGACGCTAACATCTACACATGCTAACAACTACACATGCTAACAACTACAGATATTAATAATAATAATAATATTATTAGCCATCCGTAACAACAAAATTAAAGATTTTGAAGCCGAACAACTCAGAGTCAAAGTTTCAGCCTGTCTCAGTAATGCCAAACCACCACCTTCCAACATCAGTAGAGAAGAGAGGGATGCACTCACCACTCTTAGCAAAGACAAAAACATCATAATTCTCCCAGCAGACAAAGGAAGGTGCACAGTGATTTTGAACCAGAAAGACTATCATGAGAAAGTTATGTCACTCCTTAGTGACTTAACCACTTATGAACCGCTGAAAAGAGATCCAGGAAGTGGTTACAAGAAGAAGTTGATAGATTGCCTGAAAATTTTGAAGCAGGACAAGGCTATTGACAATATTCTGTACCACAGACTGTACCCAGGGGAGGCCACGCCAAGTCTGTATGGTTTACCCAAAATCCACAAACAAGGTGTACCTTTAAGACCAATTGTTAGCATGATTAACTCGGTCACTTACAATGTTTCCAAATATCTGGCATCTGTACTCATCCCTTTAGTTGGCAGCTCAGAACACCACATACAGAACACCATGGACTTTGTGGATAAGGTGAGGGATGTCATCATGGAGACTGATGAAACAATGGTCTCTTTTGATGTCACATCACTCTTTACGTGCATTCCTGTTGATGAAGCAGTAGAGGTGGTCTGTTTAAGGTTAAAATCAGACACCACTCTGAGCAACAGGACCACACTTTCCACAGAACAACTGTGTCAACTCTTGAAACTGTGCCTGCAGTCAACCTACTTCACATATGGGGAGCAATATTATAGGCAGAAACATGGGTGTGCTATGGGGTCTCCAGTTTCTCCTATTGTTGCCAACCTGTACATGGAGGAGGTAGAAAAGAGAGCTTTGACATCCTTTTCAGGGAGACCACCAAGTCATTGGTTCAGGTATGTTGACGACACCTGGGTTAAAATTAAATCTCAGGAAGTCCAACATTTCACTGATCACATCAACTCTGTGGATAAATATATCAAGTTCACACGAGAAGATGTAAAAAATGGCAGGTTGGCTTTCTTGGACTGTGAGGTCTCAGTTTCTGATAGAGGAAATTTGCAAACTGAGGTGTACCGCAAACCCACCCACACAGACCAGTATTTACAGTTTGACTCCCATCACCCTCTGGAGCACAAGTTAGGAGTCATCAGGACTCTGTACCACAGAGCAGACAGCGTCCCCACTAACTCAGCAGCCAGACAGAAGGAGAAATCACACACAAAACAGGCTCTAGAGAAATGTGGATATCCTAACTGGGCCTTCCTGAAAGCAGAGAAGAAACCCAAACAGGACTCCAGCCAGCCATCAGGTGAAAAGAAGGAACCCAGACCCAGACCAGTGGTCATTCCGTATGTTGCGGGAGTTTCAGAGACATTGAGACGTTTATTTTCTAAACACAACGTCCCAGTGGCTTTTAAACCCCAAAATACATTACGACAAAGACTGGTTCATCCCAAAGATCCAGTCCCCCGGCACAAACAGAGTAATATTGTGTATGCTGTTCAGTGTCAGGAGGGCTGTGATCAGTCTTACATCGGGGAAACTAAACAGCCACTGGCCAAAAGGATGGCCCAGCACAGAAGATCAACATCATCAGGTCAGGACTCTGCGGTCTACACTCATCTCCAGGCCAGCGGTCACTCTTTCAGGGATGAAGATGTTCACATCCTTGATAGAGAGGAACAATGGTTTGAGAGAGGAGTAAAGGAGGCCATCTTTGTGAAAAGAAACCGTCCATCATTAAACAGAGGTGGAGGCCTCCGGGTTCAACTGTCCCCCACTTACAATGCTGTTATTGCTAGTATCACTCAGCCCTCTGTGAATAGCAAACAACCATCAGGGTGTTAACGATCCATCGTCAGGCTGATGGTCCTCCTTGATCATGTGAGCAGCTGGTTTCGGCTGTCATCAGCCAACTGGTTGATCCACTGTGGGAGGGTGCTATTTATAAGACTGAGCTGAACACAGCTTCTCAGACTGAGGAAGTCTTTCGGACGAAAGACGAAACGTTTCTACAGTTGTTGTTTTTTTGCTTTTTGTTTTGTTTTTTGAATGTCCAGAGGACCAGACTTAGCTTTTTTGGATTTTTCTACCTGGATTATTGAGCATGCATCAGGGTAATAATAATAATAATGCATTTTATTTGGTAGCGCCTTTCAAAGCACTCAAGGACACTTTACAGCATTAAAAACACAGTAAAAACAGTATAAAATAACTATATACCGGTAAAAAGAAAAATTAAAATCAATTAAAAAACACACAAAAAAGAAAATATATAAAATAACTACATAAAAAAGAAAAATTAAAGTGAGAAGGCTAACTTGAACAGATGAGTTTTGAGTTTTGATTTGAAGGTCAGAAGGCAGTCAATGTTACGGATGTCTGGGGGAAGAGCGTTCCAGAGTTGGGGAGCAGAGTGAGAAAAGGCTCTGTGTCCCATGGTGCGGAGGCGGACAAGAGGCACGTTAAGGTGGATGGAAGAGGAAGAACGAAGGGAGCGTGAATGGGTGGTAATGTGCAGGAGATCAGACAGGTAAGGAGGGGCGAGGCTATGAATAGCCTTGAAAGTGTATAACAGGATTTTAAATTGAATTCTGAATGTGACTGGAAGCCAGTGGAGTTGCTGCAAAACTGGGGTGATGTGGTGGAATGAGGGGGTTTTGGTAACAATGCGGGCAGCTGAGTTTTGAACCAATTGAAGCTTACGGGTTAATTTGTGAGGCAGACCAAAAAGGAGAGAGTTACAGTAATCAATTCGAGAAGTGACCAGACTGTGGACCAGGATGGAAGCAGAGTTCAGAGAGAGGGATGGACGGAGACGGTTGATGTTTCGAAGGTGGAAATAAGCAGACCGGGTGATACTATTGATGTGAGAGTGAAAAGAGAGAGTGCTATCGAGAATGACACCCAAACTCTTAACGTGAGGGGAGGGAGAAACCAAGGAGTTGTCAATGTTGAGGGAAAAACTGTTAACTTTAGATAAGGTGGATTTAGTACCAATGAGTAAGAACTCTGTTTTATCACTGTTTAATTTCAGGAAGTTAGACGTGAACCAGGATTTAATTTCAGCTAAGCAGGAAGTGAGGGAGGAGGGAGGCAGTGAAGAGTCAGGTGCAGTGGATAAAAAGAGCTGGGTGTCATCAGCAAAACAATGGAAATGGATGTTAAATTTACGGAAGATATGGCCAAGGGGGAGAAGGTAGATGATGAAAAGAAGAGGCCCCAGGAGAGAGCCTTGGGCAGAGGTGGGTAGAGTATTCAAAATTTTTACTCAAGTAAAAGTATTGTTACTTGAACCAAATATTACTCAAGTAAAAGTAGTGAGTAGGCATCCAAAAATTTACTTGAGTAAAAGTAAAAAAGTACTTTGATTATAACCTACTCAAGTAGTGAGTAACTGCGGAGTACCATCTCGTGTCATTAAATTATAACATGCAAATGTATTTACAAGGAAACATAACTTTTAATGAGACTGAATATACATTGTTATAAATAAAAACACAAAGGCAAAAGGATTTAGAAATAAACCACTTATCTTTTACATTGTTATAAATAAAAATAAATAAAAAACACAAAGGTAACTGTATCCAAAATAATTCAGCTAAATACTGTATTAATAAACTTTCTGCAAAACTTTGTTTCTACCAGTTGGAACTCATTTTCTTACATTTTGACATCCTATAAACAGAACTAACTGTTTAAGTATAAACTGAAACACAGTCCTACACATCAGGCAAAGGACTGTGTATTCCTGAACTTAATCAGTAGAACAACTGACAGCATAAACTCAATGAAACATTATTCAATAATGTGACTGTTAAGCTTTAAGAGTACCGTAGCTGGCCCTCAAGGTTTTTGCAGTGAAGCTGTGATCTCTTAGCAGTTAAAAGGAGTCCTGCATGAATAAAGAGTCTCTCACAAGCTGCAGGTGCTGGAAGACTTGTGTTGACTTTGAGTGACAACCGCTTGATTTGAGGAAAAGAGTGTAACAGAGCCATACCTCCAGTGGATGGACATGAAAGATACCTCTCCAGCTCTCCTGATTTTCTGGTCTTAATGGATCCAAAGAAGTCTTCTTCATCAGAGTGGCTGCTGTTTGTGCTGTTGTCATGTTAGTGTCCAAGTGATCCTTGATGTAGTTGAGACCTTTAAAAACATTTTTGCAAAGAATTACTACACTTATGCAGCATGTGTATGTAATGTTTTGTTATGTGCACACACACACTGATGTTTTTATATTTACCAGATTTTAAGATCCCATCCAGCAGGGCATCGATGAGAGGTGCACACACTTTGCAAGATGATACAAGCTTCTTCCTTGTCTTGCAACGTAGTGTTGGCAGGAGGAAGCCCATGTGCACAGAAGATTCTCACACTCTTCATCGGTGGCTCATCAGAGGAGGAGGATTTTCGCTTCTTGTTGGAATCTACCAACTCAGTGTATTTCATCAAGCTGTTCGAGTGGATCCTCTGTTCACAAATAAATAAATAAATAAATAAAACAGAATAAGAATATATAATCCACACATCAAACATTTCAGATAAACCTATTACATTTTCAAAGACATGCCAAAGCATTGAGTTAATAATAATGATTTTAAAAAGCCCTAGTTTGTACTGTAATGTTCAAATATGAAACCAAAGCAGTTTGCCAGGGCAAAATGTTTTTAGTTTATTTTAGAGAGAGAAAAAGATACTTTCAAGCCCAAAACCGCAATCATAACTGGATAACAACAAATTCAAATATACTTTTTTTCCCTGAAAAGTTACAAGAAGAAGCCTTTTTAAATCAGGAACATCATGAACAGTATGTCCTGATGCTGCTCAATAATTCAGGTCAAACAAATCTAACAAGGATCAGGTCTTCTGAACGGATTCTTCTTTGTTGAAACATTTCATCTGAGGAGCTGCAAAAACAGTAAAAAAAGTAGTTTAACCAGTTACTGCTGACTTCCAGAAACTAGCTACTACTCACATGTAAACAGAGGACATCTGCCCACTGATGGCTGCTTGCTATTCAACAGGAGCTGAGTGGCTCTTCACATTCTCAAGGTACAAACAATGGGGAGACCAGTCCTTTATTGTTGCCGGCTCAAAAGCCTGGAACAGCCTCCCCCTTGAGCTGCCTGCGTGCCACCTCTGATCTGACTCTGTTCAAAACCAGACTGAAGACTCACTTGTTCAAAAAAGCTTTCAGTGTGTAACTTTTATTACTTTGGTATTTTAGTATGTAGCATTTTTATTTCCATTGCCTCATTTTATTGCTGTTGCTTTTATTTTATTTTCACTGATTTATTGTACCGGTTTTTATATTTTCTGTCCTGTTAAGCACCTTGGTCAATACAAGGCATTGTAGGAAGGTGCTATACAAATAAAGTTATTTATGTGCGAATAGCTATCTTCTGGCTGAATATTAAAGCCAGCATACAGGCCACTGGTGAAAGTCACAAAACCAGTCCGCAAGCAGATACGAGTGTGGCCAGAGGGGTCTTCAGAGGCACTCCAGGACTGTTTTGACACCACAGATTGGAGTATGTTCAAAGAAGCTGCTACCACAAACAACACCACATGTCTCCAGGAGTACTCAGACACTGTATGTTCATACATCACCAAGTGCATTGATGATGTAACCAACCTTAAAACCATCACTGTTCGGGCTAACCAGAAGCCATGGCTGACAGCTGAGGTTCACAGACTCATGAAAGCCAGGAATGCTGCCTTCAAAGCGGGAGATCAGGTGGGCCTGAGGGCAGCCAGAAACAACCTGGACCGGGGCATCAGAAAGGCAAAGAAGCAGTATTCTGGGAAAATAGCTCACCGTTTCAAGGACAGCAGGGATACACGCAGTCTGTGGCAGGGTATACAGACCATCACAAACTACAAACCACCCCCACAGACCTGTGACAGCTCAGCCTCTGCGCTGAATGAACTGAATGAGTTCTTTGCTCGGTTCGAGGCAAGTAACAGCACACCAGCACATAAACTCCCCCCCTCTCCTGATGGCCAGGTGCTGACGCTGTCCTCAGACAGCGTAAGGCGATCATTCATCAAGATTAACGCCCGGAAGGCCTCTGGTCCTGACAACATACCTGGTCGTGTGCTGAAGGACTGTGCAGGGGAACTCGCAGCGGTCTTCACGGACATCTTTAACATCTCACTGAGCCAGGCCATCGTCCCCACCTGTTTCAAAGCCACCACCATCATCCCTGTCCCAAAGAAGGCAACGCCCGCATGCCTCAATGACTATCGCCCAGTAGCACTCACCCCCATCCTGATGAAGTGCTTTGAACGGCTAGTCATGAAAAGCATCACATCTGTCCTCCCTGCCTCCCTGGATCCCTTCCAATTTGCATACCGACCTAATCGCTCAACCGACGATGCCATCTCCTCTGCCCTTCACACAGCTCTCACACATCTGGACACGAAGGACTCCTATGTTAGAATGTTGTTCATCGACTTCAGCTCGGCATTCAACACCATCATCCCCCAACAGCTCATCCTTAAACTGGACAGTCTGGGGCTGAACACCTCAATGTGTAACTGGCTGCTAGACTTCCTGACCGGGAGACCACAGACAGTGCGGGTCGGGAGTAACACATCTAGCACCATCACATTGAACACAGGGGCCCCACAAGGATGTGTGCTGAGCCCCCTTCTATTCACCCTGCTAACACACGACTGCACACCATCGTACAGCTCCAACCACTTCATCAAGTTTGCGGACGACACAACAGTGGTGGGTCTCATCAGCAACAACGATGAGACGGACTACAGGAACGAGGTGAGCCGCCTGGCCTTGTGGTGCGGACACAACAATCTCACTCTCAACGTGGAGAAGACAAAGGAGATTGTTGTGGACTTCAGGAAGAAGGATGCCCAACATGCCCCTCTGACCATCAACAGCACCGCAGTGGAGAGAGTAGACAGCACCAAGTTCCTGGGAGTGCACGTCTCAAAGGACCTGTCCTGGAGCAGGAACACTGCAGCACTG
>JBBPBX010062786.1:5340-20722 GCA_038048925.1 Garcialebias charrua
TATCTATAACCGGATCTTCTTCTGAGTCTTCTGTCCATCTGTGTCTTTGGCAGGGACATGGGTGAGCGTTACCGCCGGGAAATGTTGGCCCATGGAGGAGCCAAAGAGCCCATGTTGATGGTGGAAGGCAAGTCCAAACATTATTCTTTTTGTCTTAAACGCTAGAAGAATCCTTTTGTTATAAGATTCTTTAAGCACATCAAACACACACCACTAAGCCCTAAAAGCCTTCAGGAACATTTGTTCCATCTGAAGCCCTCTGGGCAGATTTCACCACAAAGTTTTTATAACTCATCACCAGATTTTATTTTTCATTCTGTTGGCACCCAGCAGCATGAGTAAAGTAAGGTAAGTTTGTTTACTTCAACAAGATGAAACCAAATTAGTTTAGACATGCTGGACTGTTTCTGTCCACATGTTCACACATTTAATAGTGTGAATGTTTATGAAGCATTCACACTATTGTGATACATTTTTCTTCCATACACTTTTTTGGCACGATTCTCATACCACAGGCTTCAAGCTATTTATAATAAATCATAAATCAAAATGTTCAACTCTTTCAGGACAATCCGGCTATGACTTTTGGTATTGGTACAACTTTAGCTTTTTGACATTTTTAGCCTTTTCGGCTATTTTTTTTTTTCTCAAAGAAGATGAATTGATCTCTTTTTACATCCTTCACGTCTTTAGATCTGTTTACAACCTTTTACTGCTCCTTTCACATTTTGTTCTGCTTCAGCTTCTTTTGGCTTCCTTGTGCAAATTTAAAGTTCTTTCAGCTTCTTTCAGCTGTTTTAGCTGTTTTTTCAACTGTTCTGTGCTCCTTTCAGATTCTTTCTGCTAACGACAACATTTTCAAGGTCAAGGTTTCTTTATTGTCATTCACATAACGTGGTACATATGTAACGAAATTGTGTACACAGGGTCCCAGTTACATCTAACAAAAGTATACATTTTAAAGAAAAACATCCAACATTTTGGGCTACTATTTACCTGTTTTATGTATTTAAGCTTTTTCAGCAAATTCCACATTTTTTGCGCTCTTTAAACTTTTTTCAGCCTAATTCAGCAAAAATGTCCCCTCTCCACTTCCTTCTGGTAGTTTAAGCTTCTTTCTGCTTATTTTTTTTTTAGATACTTTTCAGCAGTTCCCCCCACATTTTTCAGATAATTTCCACTTTTTCATGCTCATTTCTGCTTTTTTCAGCCTAATTGGGCAAACATGTTCTTTCAGCTTTCTTCTTTTAAGCTTGTTCTACCTTTTCAGCTAGCTTTTTATCATTTTTTAGCTAATGTCAGCTGTTTTCAGTTGAATTCAACTTTTTCATGGTAATTTTTGCTACTTTCAGCCCATTTAACTTCTTTCTGCTAATTTCAGCTTGTTATGCTCCTCTCAGCTTTTTTCTGCTAGTTTCAGCTTTTTTTCTGCTCTTTCAGCTACTATTTAACAATGTTATGCTAAATTTAGCTTTTCAAACTAATTCCACAGTTTCAGCTCATTTCAGCTCTTTCCACTTCTTTCTGGTAGTTTAAGTTTCTTTCTGCGTTTTCAGCTACTTTTCAGCTATTTTTTGTGTGCTAATTTCAGCTTTTTAAGCTAATCTACCAATTTTTGTGCTCATTTCTGCTTATTTAAACCAAATTAAGCAGCTATGTGTTTTTTTTCCCCCTACTAATTTAGGCTTGTTCTTTCATTTTACCTGTATTTCAGCTTGTTTTTAAGCTAATTTCAACAGTTTTTCAGCAAGTTCTTCAGCAATAAGCATTCACACTGCATTTTCACAGGAAATGGAATGTCTCTACTTTGAAACTATTTTTTAAACATTTTTAGATGAATGTGAGGTTGAATGTCAGTCTCTAATTGGCCAGAGCTCCTGAATAACTGTATTTACTAGTTAAACACACGTTTGAATGATTTTGTTTTATCTTTGTTTACAGGAGCTTTGTGACTTCATAGTCAGCTCACTGCTGCCCAGTGTTCTTTTTGTTCATAGATGAAAGCATAAAGCAGAGATAGCTGGAAACTGTTGATTATAGATTTTGTGCTTGACTCCAGGGCTCTGAACCCAAACAAAGGATTTCCACCAATACAATCACATGACTTTTTTATTTCATGTTCACTGCTCCTTCGAGGTGCTTCACTTCTTTTGTTGTCTTCAGTGGAAGTAGTTTATGCATATCTCAGGACCTACTCTTTACTCCATTCCTTATCTCGTCGTACCTCCACTGTAGCCTGTCTGAGCTGTACAATAGGACAGAATAAAGAGATCAAATAAATTGTTTTTGGAATTGAACAGGGTCATCCCCTCCTTCAGTCATGAAATTAACCCTTTGACAGCCAAACAAGGCTGCTCCCAAAATCTGACATTGGAGCCACCAACTCATCAGAGCCTTGTTATAGGATCTGGTGTTTATCAAGGTTCTTTACCGTCATTCACATCACATGTGGTACATGAGGTGGAACAAAACGGTGTACTCAAGGTCCCAGTTACATCCAAAAATAGCAAAAATATAAAGTATTAAAAAAAGAAAAGGGTGTATGAGGATCTAAGATATACTTTTCTTTTCTTCTTTTTCTTTCGGCTGCTCCCTTCTTCAGGGGTCACCACAGTGAACTAAGTCGCACGAGGACTTAACAATTGTTTTTACACCGGATGCCCCTCTTTGACACAACCACAGAGCTGCCACAGCCCTCTGTGTGGAGCAGAGAGATGCTATCTTGGGCTCCCAGGGGAGCAGAAGGTGGGGGTTAAGGGCCTTGCTCAAGGGCCCAGAGTGGGGCAGATGAGGGTGGAGGCAGGTGTTGGTGCTTTATTTTTCCCACCCACATTTTGATGTTGTCGGTACTGGGAGTTGAACCAACGATCTTCCGTTCACAGGCCCACCTTCTCCAACCTCTGCAACACCACTCCCACAAGGATCTAAGCTATACGCTAAACAATAATAATATAAAATAATATGGTGTATTAAACGGCAGCTTGAACATGAGTCAGTTGTGAGCAGATAGTATGAATACAGCAGCTTATGTTTATCTGTCGATAAACTGACATCCAAAAGTTCAATGCAGATGATATTGTTTCTGCCAGTTCTTGACAACATCTCATGAACCACTAGGTACATTTTAAAGAAACTTTCACAAAGCAACCATTGGATGTATGCTTATACCTGATTGCCTTTTGGAATAAATCCATTTTCAGTTTGTCACCACAGATGTTCAAACTCAGCCAACACAAAAGTGGCATCGACTTAGTAAATGTTACAGAAGTTGAGCTAAAGTTTGATGTGCTTGTTGCTAAGAGTCTATCTCAACACAAACTGTGCATAACATCTCACATGAGACGTCATGGTTTGACTAAAACTGCTCAGCATAAAATAATCAGTCTAAAGGTGTGGTATGATACGCAGAGACGGATACACATTCTAGACCAGTACGATTTTATGTTTCGCTTTTTAAGTAAAAAAATGCACTAAGTAAAGGGTCACTTTAGTCTCTCTGGCTTTTTTCTTTCCATTTAAATTCGCTGGAAGGGAAAATGAGACTTTGAGCATCTGGACTGGAAACACTGCCTTGGCAAGTTAACTTCCTAACAAAGTCAAGAGCCTTGAAATGACCAGATGGAATCCAGTCTCACATATTTTACTTAATTCTATGTGCAGTCCTTGTATTTATGACAATCATCTAGTGAACACAGGTTTTTCAAATCATAACAAGAATATATTACACTTCTGAACCAAAAAAGATCACACCAGTTTGATGGTTACATATCTTAGGGCAGGCTATGTAAAACTAAAACTACAGTACATCAATTTACATACTGAAACTTTTTAGCTTTTAACTGATGAGGCCCATAGCAACAATCCTGAATCTGTGTTGGGGAACTGAAAAGTTTAAGAGACAAGTCACTTTTTTTAAATTTATTTATTTATTTTTACATTTAAAGGCGTTCAGGACAGATGAGAAGACTAGAAAAAAGACCAGACTCTTCATCTAACCCTCACACATAGCACTTAAAACACAGAGCCTGGAAAACAGAGGTGTGTGTAGATGTCATCGCTGTTTTCATCAGTAAAGTTGTAGAGGGCACACAAATGGGAACCGGAGCGGACCAGACAAGGTCAATCAGAGGGCAGTCTTTCTGTGAAAGCCTCTCTGTCCTCAGTCAGATGTTTCCCAGGAAAGATATGTGTTGAAATTTAAACCTATTTATTAAAGCCGATGCATTTGACCAGGGTGAATAAAAGGGAAGGAAAAAAGAGCTAGGGAAGCAAAGGGTGAAAGGTAATCGAGTGGCTGAACTGAACCTCAAGTCCTTCTGTAGAGGGAGCTTTCATTGTCCAGACTGTTACCATAGCTTCCAGGAAACAGATCTACTCAAGGCCACCAGCTGATTCCCAGGACCCTGTTTAGATTTTTTTCCAGAATAGGCAAAGATGCCAGTTCTTAGGCGTAGAAGCACCCTTAATACTAGGGATGCATGATATTATCGGCAGGGTATTGGTATTGACCGATATTAGCAATAAAGTTAAATATCAAACATCGACCATTCCATCAAAATAACTCACAGATATAATATGCTTCTGTTTTAAGTAAATTTTTAATATAAGAAACTGTCAAGTACAGTATATCTATTAATGCACTACTACTTACCGGTAAGCACTTTTCACTTGTTGCTTGTGAACAGGTTGAGTTTAGATTAGTGAAAATTTACAAATTTGCACTGTTCGAGTGTTGTCATTGTGTTAGAGAGTAAATGTCATGAATAAATTTGTCATTAAACATAATCCAAGTTGAAGGGTTACATCATTTTCAGCCCCTTTTTAGCATCTGCATTTGGTAGCAGGTCAAATTGACAAAGACCGTTCAGAATAATGTAGTATTTTAATTCCACAGCAGAGAAAACTAGTCTCTGTAAGTAAGTCTAGGAGGAAAAAATATTGACATTATCATTATCGGTCAAATATGTTTTAACATATATTGGCATATCGGACATCGGACAAAATTCCAGTATTGTGCATCCCTACTTAATACATGGGCTAAAACTTTTGTTCTTTATTTTGTCGCACTGCTTTGAAATAAAACTTTGGGATTCACACCAAAGTTCATGCTCTAAAATCCAGGTAAAAATTCAACAATGTTCAGTCAGGTCATCTGGACGGGTTCTTTTTTTGTTGAGGCCTTTTGTCCTTCATCCAAAGTACTTCTTCAGTCTGAGAAGACCAAAACAAACTGGTTCCCACAAACAGCACACTCCCATAGTGGGGGGGAAAAAACAGCTTGCTGGTGCTAAAATGGCCTCCGCGGCCTGCCCTCTCCCCCGTCAACTTTACATTTAAGTCCAATAATTCTCAGTCGGGTCATCTGGACAGTTTATTTTTTATAGAAACATTTCACCCTCCATCCGGAAGGCATCATCAGTCAGAGGAGTTCCAGCAAACTGTTTAAGGTGTTTACTGCTCGGTGGGGAAACAGTTTGCTGGAACTCGGACTGATGATGCCCTCCAGATGGAGGATGAAACGTTTCTATGAAAAAGAAACTGTCCAGATGACCCGACTGAGAATTATTGGATTTGGCACCTGGATTATTGAGCATGAACTTTCTTTATATTTACAGTAAGTGTTCATCAAACCATAGTAGGTTGATGTCAATGACTGCAAGAATGTTTTTGCAAGAACAGTTACTACTCAAATTATCTTCAACTTTAAAGTTCTTGACTAGCAAACAAATAATTAACTTCAATGTTTTGATGGAGCATTGGTGACTGTTAAAATGTATATTGTAGAGAGAAAATATTTTAGATTTGTTGATCCTGCACCTGTTCTGATCGCTGTTTATGTTCGTCTGGCCATTCTTCCAGGATTCTTTCAGGATTAATTTGAAGATGTGGGATTCTCAGTGCACATTCCTATTTACATTTAGTTCTTGTTCTAAAGAGGAAGACACAAAGAGGCTTGAACTTGAAAAGATTTATGGCTGAGGCACTTTCAGTTGTACCTAGAAGATGAAAAATTTGACTTCCAAGTCAGAAAAATCATTGGAATTTCCCCTGCAGTTCAAATTTCAACTCAGAAAATTGGAGCTTCCTCACAAGCCCTGACCTTAAAAAAAAAAAAAAAAAAAAAAAAAAAGGTTGCCGAACCAGTGAAAACTGTAGTAATGAACCTTATTTGGGGGAGGATCTCATTAAAGTAACTGCACACACAGTGTTTTAGTACCACTGTTGGTGAACATGATGTTACAGTGTTTTAATGCAGAGAAATACATTGAAATATAGAGAAATATCAAAGTCAAAGTCAAAGTCAACTTTATTGTCAGATCTGCAATATGTACTGTACAGGACATACACAGGACCGAAATTGCGTTTCTCTCAGTCCCTCGGTGCAACAGTAAACATCTAAACATTGAAACACTGAAACATATAATAATAGACATAAGCATAAAATAGTAAAACTAACACTGTCCTGAGTTTTTTGCATAGTGGTATAAGAGTATGAAAATTTACACCAACTCTAAAACTAAAACATTAAACATTTAATGAACATAATACTGTCCTGAGTTTTTGCATACTAGTATAAAAAAGAGTATAAAAAGTATAACTAAAATAAACTAAAGGTTTCTAGCATTGACACAATATATTGTGCATTTTAGAACAGTACATTATTTGCCAAGACAAAAGGGGTTTATCAGACAGCAGACTACAATCACGACTCTTGTAAAGTTTAAAATCACAAAAATTTACAATACATTTTAAAATCCAGCCTTTTAAGATGATGGAACAGCACTTTCCATCAGCTTTATTATAGTACGGTACTTTTCTTTCTTAAGCCAGGTTTGCATTGTGATTTTCGACCAACATAGACCAAGTCTTTTATTGTGAAAGGATTGAAAGTAGTGCACTTGAATGTATGGTTGTTGGTGGTTTAGAATGACAGGATCACCAGCTTCTGGGTTAGCACCAAAGAAGACCTCTGACAAATATCAAGCTGTATCAGACATTTTCTGGGAAACTCATGCAGTGCTGCTGTGTCTAGATCTGTCTCTTCCTCCTCGTCCTCCTTCAAGATCTTATAATGGGAGCGCTAACACCAGCACTGGATTTCCGTTTATAGTAGGACATATTGGTTTTGGTCTGTATAAAATTGCAGTCTGCCTTTTGTTAACTCATGCTCCCTACAGTGTGACATGTACAAGTCCGTTACAGTTTTTTAAAATTGTGCTGTGTGAGCCCCTCTTCGTCAAGAGATTGGTTTTATGAATTTAACTTCAAACAATGCAACTCTTCTTTTTTTCTTCCTCGTATGAAGGTGCACAACAAAGAGCTTCTCAGTGCAGTTTGTCATCACCCTTGTCTCACTTGTTTTCTGGGCCTGTTTGTAGTGTGCTTTGTACGAAAACACTTCCTGAACTTGAAAGATATAATTACAGAGGCAGTGAGCCTCTGGTTTGCCTCAGGGCTCCACAGAGGTACTACCGGTAACTGCTTTTCACACTCTGACATGTCTTTTGCATAGCAACAGCTACTGAGGCAGTCATGAATGTGTTTTGAAGTGTGGGATTATATAATTTTGTTAGGTCTTAGTAACTCGAAGTATAAGAATATCACAATTACAGGAAATCTGACACTGCAGAAAAGGGAAGGTTGTAGACCAGTTTGACTTTGTTGCAGTTTGTTTACCTTCATGTTGTGGGTGGGATCTTAATTGTGAATGAACAAGTAAGCCCACATGACTGAGATCAAATAATGTTAGAAATGATGCAGTTTGGTGTTGTGACTTCAGATAAGTTGGGCAAAACTTCTTAGTACAGTACATACTAAACCTTTTAGACATTGAACTATTATTTAGGTAAGTTGCCATAGTAAGAATCTCAATTCTGTTTACGTGTATTTATATACTGTAGCGCCAAGTCACAACAGATGTCATCTCAGGGCACTGAACAGAAAGACTCGTATACCGTATTTTCCAGCCTATAAGTCACTTAAAAAAAAACTAATTTTCATGTCCTGCGACTTATATGGCTAAGCGACATATTTTGGGTTTTTCCCCCCATGTTTTTAGACCAATTTTTGGCTGAGATATGACCGTTTCCATTCATTCTGACCAAAAAAATGGAGCAGTACCACTTTCGGCCGCTAGGGTTCACCGACCGTTCCCAGCTCATGTGTCCGACAGAAGCCTCCTCTGCTCAAACTCACTCTGTCGTGGCACGGCCTCCTGCTCTCTGGAGGTCTGAACTACTGTAACCTCGGTGTTTGACTGTTAGCAAAATAGCTCATGAACCACAAGACAGATTTTGATGAAACTTACAGAAAGTAATCACAGGATAGACATTTACAACTGATTAGCTTTAGGAGATGTTTGAGCTAAAATTAAATTTATGATTTATTTTCGCAACGCGCGCACGTTTGGAAGACCGTCAGAGCGAAACAATTTAAATCCAGCTGATTTGAACATTATGTTAATTTTTAAAGGAAAAGTTCAGTTCAGAAACACTTTTGCTATAATGTCAGCAAACATATATATATTTTTAAGGTGTTTATCTTGTAAAATTTTAAAGAAATGAAGCGTATCCGCTCGCTGCGTGTGCACGCGCAGCACCGACGTAGCAAAACTATTTTTTTTAATTCAGCTGATTTGACCGGTACGTGCATTTATTAAGGAAAAGTTCAGCTCAGACACATCTTTGCTATAAGTTTCAGCAAACAAATAATTGTTTTTAAGTGTTAATCTTGTTAAAGTCCTACCGTGCACGCTCCTGTGGCCATTTCCAGGTTGTCACCGCTGACGCTTAACATACGCGACGCGTTAGCGGTGACGCATAATAGATGCGATGTATACGGCGGTGCGACACGTTTATGGATTTTTCCACTTCATTGGACATAATTGGACTAATGCGACATACAGTATAGGGCGGTGCGACTTTTAAGCCGGAAAGTACAGTGCATAAAAAGTAAGTTAACATTATTTATCTGAGGAGCAGACTGCTTTGATTTTAACTATCACAGAACTCTCTTGAGCAAGAATGAAAGTGACAGTGGAAAGGAAAAACTTCCTCATGACAAAGAAACCTTTAGCAGAACCAGGCTCAGGACAAGCAGCCATCTGCTTCGACCAGCTGGGTTTGAGAGGAACAGGAAGGAGGAACAGATACACAATGGCAGGTCAAGAATCACATGTTAAGACAGAAATAGTATCAAATGAAAATTATTCAATTTCAACAATTCATTTAAGAAATGAAGTCAATTTGTCTAGTAGTCTAAGCCTGTGGCAGCATAACAAGACAACCATAACTATAGGATTTATCAAAAAGGAAAGTCTTAAGCCAGTCCTAAAACTGGACAATGTGTCAGCTGTATGGACAGGCACTGGAAGTTGGTTCCACAAGAGAGGAGCCTGATAACTGAAAGATCTGACTAAAGATATCGATAACGGATTATCTTTGGAGTCAACCCATTTCAAAATGGTTGCCACAGCCAGCTGATCGTCAAAACCAAAGGTGGTCTCTCAGCTAAATGTGTCCATTACAAGAAGATTAATGAAGCATTCAGAAAATAATCATTAAATGTACATCTTGGTGGGTGATATGTATCCCTTCAAGGAAATTGTATTTATTTATTTGTAGCGTGTTGGTCATCAGACGGTTTAGTCCCAGTGCCTTTAGCCAGCAGTAAAACCAGTGATGGCCACAGCTAACCAAAAAGTTAGCTTCGCCAACCCACAATCTGCTAACTACAAATGCTAAACCACTAACAGGTAAAAAATAATAATAATAATTAGTGGAAGTTAATGCTTAAATGCTAGCCGCTAAGACGACCGTCATTCAGTCTGCGTCACACATCTTCATCTCCTTCCAGTTGAAGCTGTATCGATCAATCACGCAGGTCTTGTCACATGTACAAGCAATAAGCCAATAGCGTGTCTAACGGACTCTTTGAGACATGCCCACAACAGACAGGAAAAAGCTTGTGAATTTAGTTAGCAATTTTAAAGTGGGCGAAACATAGTTTAGTAGACGCTAATTTTGTTAACAACTTCCAAATTTAGAGACGATGAAAATTCGCCAAATGAACAATTAGTTGCACTGTTAGATGTAAGCAGAAACCAGCCACTAGGGAGCGCAAACCAGTGTGTCTCTTGTGCCGGTCCCAAGCCGGGGTAAATGGTGAGGGTTGTGTCAGGAAGGGCATTCGACGTAAAACACTTGCCAAAACCATAATGCGAGTTCATCAAAGTGAAACCATACCTAATCGGTCGAGGCCCGGGTTAACAACGACCACCACCAGTGCTGCTGACAAACAGGTTGCCGGTGGAAATTGTGCTACTGTTAGTCAAAGACCCCGAGGAGGGAAACGTGTCAGGAGACAGAGGGAGAAGAGGAAAGTGAAGAATGTTAGACTGAGGGTTGCAACTCTAAATGTGGAAGGGCAGCAAGGCATATTGGAGCAGGGTTCAAACTGTTTTACCATGGTGTGGATAGAAAGAGAAATGGGGTGGTCCTGAAGGAGGAGCTGGCAAAGAATGTAGCAGAGGTGAAAAGAGTGTCAGATAGGGTGATGTGCCTGAAGGTAGGAGTAGAAGGTCTGATGCTAAATGTTGTCAGTCATTATGCTACACAGGTTGGATGTGATGGTGAGGAGACAGAGACATTTTGGAAGGATCTGGATGAAGTGATAGAGAGTACAGTATTCCCTGGACAGAGTGAGATGGAGGAGGAAGACTTGCGGTGGTGACCCTTGAAGAGGGAAAATTCATTCAACCTTTATTTAAACAGGTTGGTCCCATTGAGCCATGAGAACTCATTTACAAAAGAGATCTTAAAAGCCGGAAGAATAAGAACAAGAAGATTATGGTAGATTTCAGCAGAACTGTACCCACCACTGAGTAAAACCTTTCTTGCTGGTAACTGTGACAGTTGATGATTTTATCCAGCAATAGCAGCAGGCAGTGTGGCAATTTTATTTATTTGTTTATTTTTGGCTGAACTCTTGTCCCCAGAGCTGTCATTACCATGACCCATAGCTGCTAGAAGCCACAAAGGTCTTTATTTTACAGATGCTCATCGTCCACCACCCTTTGAGAAAATAAACAAGCTTTTCTCTGCATGCTCCTCACTAATGTGAGAGGCAAAGCCCCATTTATTTTAATTATTGTAACGTCCAAAACTTCAAAACAGGATTTTAGATTTAACACTGCCGCCTGTTTGTAGGTCTGACGGGTGCAAACACTTAAGTTATCTTTTTTCTTTTTTTGTTTAGATGTAAGTTTTGTTATCCTCAGGCTCATCAATCTTTTGGTTTAAAAAGGGTTCCATTTCTTCATATAGACGTCTTCGGTCTCAAATAGGACAAAGTCAGTTTTAAGTTAAGAAAAGAGTCTGAGATCAGACTTTTCTCACAGTGGTTTGAACAAATTGGATAAAAAAGTGAATTAGTTTTGCTCTTCCCTCACTCAATAAGCACTCTTGTAGTCCTCTTGAGTAAGGAACCCAGCTGCCAGTTGCTCCAATAAGCCTCCAGCTTCTTGTGTGTCCTTTTAACACCTGCTGTTTTACCCAAACTCTGCTTGCCAAGTTGGCTCACGATGCTGGCCCTGAGATGACTGTAACGGGTAGAAGGGCCTGCTCCTCAGTGACTGTGTCAGCTCCATTATGAGTGGAAATGGAAACCCTTAAAGACAAGATGACTCGCACAGCAAAGCCTCGGTCCCAAGGCTCCTGCAACAATGGACACAAAGCCCAGCTTATCTTTAGTTTGTCTGTTATTAATTCTCAGTGCATGGCCAGAAGTTTGTGTACAGCTCTGCCAGCTGAAACACCACCAAGCATGCAAAAAGACTGTTACTGTATCTCTGCTGCGGCTGCTGGTGTAAACCACAAGAGGCCAGATGACTGTGTGATTCTGCACATTTTCCCTTGTCATTTGACACATTTGTGCCAGCATTTAAAAAAAAAAAGCTACGTCATGAACCTGTTCCCGCCCATGACATAAAACAGGGAGAGCAGATTGAGATGACTTTTATTTTACTGCCTTAAATTCAGTCATCCCCCACAAGGTCCAGGTCCTGCCAAGAAATCAGCACAGCTACCTATAGCTCGGACATGGAAGAGGATGGAAGAACAAGCAAGATTAAGATTTATAATTGATTAATTAATTAGAACCTGTGGTCATTACAGCTAATGGAATAAGTTCATGAGTAAAAATGAAATGATTAATCACTAATCAAAAGGTTAGTTACCCCGTTAAAGTTATTGTGACATGATGTTGGAAATTTGCATATTTGTCACAACATATATATCTTATATCATTCAGCTCTGTTCGTTTTTGCAAAATAAATTATAAATATATTAAAATTTCATTCCAAGTTATGGTAGTTTTTTTCTCTGGGACACGCCCCTAAAAATCTGCGCATTTCTGCAAAACGTCATTGTGACGTGACACCAGGAAGGCACGCTCCAACGCGCATGTAAATAATAATGGCGGAGCATGTCCGATTGCGTTTGAGATCTATCATTTTAAAACAGTAAATCATCCAAATCTCTCATTAATAAACCCTCCCTGAATAAATAAACTTCCTGATGTTACTTCATCGCGCAGACATAATTTAAAAATACATAAATAGCAACGTGGCCTGTATCTCGGCTAGTGTGTTAGCAGCTATCTCGGCTAGTGTGTTAGCAGCGAACAAACACAACCTATTGTTAGTACATGAATGTATTAAAGCAATCGAAGGGTTATTGTTCATCAAATACAGTTATTGGACACTTGATCAATGGAAAAGTGATTTAGACACGGTTTATTTCATAAACAGTAGCTAAGTGAGGATAGCTTCGTGATGTGGCTTCTTTGTTCTTGGGCTGAGCTAACAGAGTCCCGATCGCGTCTGAGATCTATCATTTTAAGACAGTAAATCATCCAAAACTCTCATTAATAAACCCTCCCTGAATAAAAAAACTTACTGATGTTACTTGATCGCGCAGACATAATTTAAAAATACATAAATAGCAACGTATGTTTGCTCCTGTATCTCGGCTAGTGTGTTAGCAGCTATCTCGGCTAGTGTGTTAGCAGCAAACAAACACAACCTATTGTTAGTACATTAATGTATTAAAGCAATCGAAGGGTTATTATTCATTAAATACAGTTATTGGACACTCGATCAATGGAAAAGTGATTTAGACATGGTTTATTTCATACACAGTAGCTTAGTGAGGATAGCTTCGTGATGTGGCTTCTTTGTTCTTGGGCTGAGCTAACAGAGTCCCGGTTGCGTCTGAGATTTATCATTTTAAGACAGTAAATCATCCAAAACTCTCATTAATAAACCCTCCCAGAATAAAAAAAAATTACAGATGTTACCTGATCGGCAGTAAGATGGTCGCTGCAGACAAACGACTCTTTGGTAGGACACCATTGGTCCCTCGTTCTCTGTACTTGTCCATTACTGTATAGGTGAAGTTTCTCATCTTTAGGGAATTTGTGAATGCTCACTTGTTCACTGCTGATATTAGAACACCCAAATGCGCTACATAGTGACAGCATTTTTCAAGTTACACAAAAAAAAGAGGCGATCTTTCAGAAAAAGAATCTGTATGGCAAGCAGTTAAAACACCAGACAAACGGGCAAGGCTCTGCCTTCTCCCTGTTTGCACGTCACAATGACCTTTTGCGGAAATGCGCAGATTTTTAGGGGTGTGTCCCAGAGAAAAAACTACCATAACTTGGAATGAAATTTTAATATATTTATAATTTATTTTGCAAAAACGAAAAGAGCTGAATGATATAAGATATATATGTTGTGACAAATATGCAAATTTCCAACATCATGTCACAATACCTTTAAGTAAAGACAGATGGAGTGTGCACAAGATAGCTTGAACATTTATGAGGGTAAAAGTAATGTGTCTACTATGATACAGTATACCCTGCCTGGCCCAAAAAAAAGTTGCCACCAAACAAAAAAGTCACACAAAAATTTTGTTGGACCGTCTTTAGCTTTGATTACAGCATGCATTCGCTGAGGCATTGTTTTGATAAGCTTCTGCAGTGTCACAAGATCTATTTCCATCCAGTGTTGCATAAATTAATAAAAACTGAATGCAATGATGTGGAGGTGCCAACATCTAATATTTTATTCCCTATAGAACACAAATCACAGATCAAAAGTTTAAACTGAGAGAATGTATCATTTTAAGGGAAAAATACGTTTTTCAAAATTTCATGGCGTCAACAAATCCCAAAAAAGTTGGGACAAGTCCATTTTTACCACTGTGTGGCATCCCCCCTTCTTCTTACAACACTCAACAGACGTCTGGGGACAGAGGAGACCAGTTTCTCAAGTTTAGAAATAGGAATGCTCTACATTCATGTCTAATACAGGCCTCTAACTGTTCAATCGTCTTGGGCCTTCTTTGTCGCACCTTCCTCTTTATGATGCACCAAATGTTCTCTATAGGTGAAAGATCTGGACTGCAGGCTGGACATTTCAGTACCCGGATCCTTCTCCTACGTAGCCATGATGTTGTGATTGCTGCAGAATGTGGTCTGGCATTATCTTGTTGAAAAATGCAGGGTCTTCCCTGAAAGAGATGACGTCTAGATGGAGCATATGTTGTTCTAGAACCTGAACATAGTTCTCTGCATTAATGGTGCCTTTCCAGACATGCAAGCTGCCCATGCCACAAGCGCTCATGCAACCCCATACCATCAGTGATGCAGGCTTCTGAACGGAGCGTTGATAACAACTTGGGCTATCCTTGTCCTCTCTGGTCCGGATGACATGGCGTCCCAGTGTTCCATAAAGAACTTCAAATCGTGACTCATCTGACACAGAACAGTCTTCCATTTTGCCACACTCCATTTTAAATGACCCCTGGCCCAGTGCAAACATCTGAGCTTGTGGAGCTTGCTTAAGCCCCCAGTATAGCTCTGCGTTGGGCCGAGCGTCGTGGCACAAGCCTTTGAACGCGGGCGTGAACGCGCCAAGTTCAAATTTTACGACCGCCTACGCGCGCGCGTTGTCTCACAATAAACTGCCCGTGCCGGACTGTTTTGTATGAGACACAAATTTATTAAATTCCTCTTCTTCATCGCTGATCTGGACTTTTCTTTTGTTTTTTTGCCAAAAGTCAAGTGATCACTTGAAGCGGTCACCATTCGCTTCCTACTCGAGGAGGAATGAATGAATTTGTCACAGCGAACTAAAGTCATGTCCAACGTGGATGCGCGAGGTTTTAAATATTTCCTGGTGGGCTGTGGGCTGCAGGACCAGCGCTCCCTCTATTTATTTTATTTTTTAGAACTTTTTATTAACATATAAACACAAAATACCGCTGCGCAGCCCGTGCCTTTTCTTTCACCACTTCGACCTGTCAATCAATTCAGT
>JBBPBX010062787.1:0-20721 GCA_038048925.1 Garcialebias charrua
ATATGCCCTGCTCCCCTCAGGCAGGAGGTTGAGGAACATTAAGGCTGTGTCTCAATTCAGAGGCTGGGTCCTCATGAGTGCGCATTTGTCGGCCGCATACATCATTGCCCCGCGCGGAGGACTGTCCCAATTCGAAGACTCCTCCTCATGCGGCCAAGGAATGCGGCCTACTTCCTGCCGAAATCCAAGGATGCATCTGTGAATCCTTCAAGACGGAGGCTATCCCAGAATTCATAGCGCCAGCAGAGATTTTGCAGGGGGGGTGGGACTTTCTGCGTGCAGGGGCGGGACTGCTGCGTGTTGTTAAGTCATCAGCTTGTTTTAACTCATTAAAATTTAACTACAGAAACGACTAAAAAATATTTGTTAGCTGAATATATATTAGTGTTTCTGAGTTTAATGTTTGTTAATAACTGATAACAAATCAGCTTATTTTACACGTGCGTAGCAAGGATTTTCTGAGGGGCGATCTGTTAAAACTCAGAGTGGACCTACAAAAAGCAAGCTACCCAGTAGGTCACTGCATTAAGCATTGGGTTGGCACGCAGATACATTTCTCAAAAGCTGGTTCGAATCTCACTCGGTACGGTTAAAACTTATTTTACGTTTGTCTTTTATTGGATAAAAAAAGGAGTTTCACAAACTCCTTTTTTAAAATCTCAGTCCTCATATTTTTATCCAATAAAAGACAAACGTAAAATAAGTTTTAACCGTACCGAGTGAGATTCGAACCAGCTTTTGAGAAAAGGATCTGTGTGCGAACCCAATGCTTAAAGCAGTGACCTACTGGGCAACTTGAGTTTTGTAGGTCCATTCTGTGTTTTAACAGATCGCCCCTCAGAAAATCCTTGCTACACACGTGTAAAATAAGCTGATTTGTAATCAGTTATTTTCAAACAGTAAACTCAGAAACACTAATATATATATTCAGCTAACAAATATTTTTTAGCAGCGTCCCTTCTCTCACACCAAGCGCGCACACACTTCCCACCCACTTCAAGAGAACGCCCCACCCACTTCAAGGCCGGCTCAACACGTTTGCCGCACGTAAGGCGGAAGTACGTAATCACGCAAAACTGAAGGCTAGACCGTCCCATTTCAGCAGTTTCGTCCAGCCCACCCGGCCTTGTGAGTGCGTGGCCTACTCGGCCCAGCTAGGCTGGGTCCTCATGAGGACCCAGCCCATGAATTGAGACACAGCCCAAGTGTAGAACCACTAGACTGAGGAACAGCTTCTACCCTGAGGCTGTTAAACTCATGAATCTCTAACCAGAAAAATCACTGTAATGCCATTTTAATTGGTGATATGTCACTTTATCTGTGCTGCTGATCTCTTGCTGCTCATTATCCCATGCTGCTGTTTTCATTCATACCCATCTACTCAATACAGACTCATGTTGTTTAATATACCGTATTGTTTTACATTGTAGTGTATAGCATATATCTTAGATCCTTTATCATACTACAGTACTTTGTATTTAGTATTTGTTTAGCGTAAATGTTTGTGTATATCTTAGGTCCTATCTTAGATGATATATTGTTTCTTTTTATATTTTGTATTTTTGCTATTTTTGGGTGTAACTGGGACCATAAGTACATACCAGTAATTTCGTTTCACCTCATGTGCCACAGATTATGTGAATGACAATAAAGATACCAGAACTTGATATGTAGCTACTAAATTTTACTCACCAGCTCAGCAGAACAGCAGCAGCTCAGTTCTGCTCCGACTTGGTTCCATTTCAGTATGTGGTGCACCTAAAAATGTCACCACAATATTTGGTTTTCTTATGAATGTAAAGTATTTCCATGTGCAGTTGATCCTATTTTCAAATATATGTTATATTTTGTTTGCGGTTCGGCAAGTTAATATGCCTGCATTTTTATAGTGTTTTACTGAGGAGCTGTAGCCTGGTTAAAACCACACCCTCCTTCACTTCGCTTCAGACTAGGGTCTGGGACCTCTCCATTTTAAAACGATTCTTGCTGGAGGCGTGGGCTCTGCTGAGGAACAAAACCATTGGATATTTTGAACAGGAAAAGCATTCTGCTCCCTCCCCTCAGAGCCACCCCCGTGCTCTGGTGAACTTGACAACTGCTCCGCCTCCTGCAGCTTTTCTCTTGCTGCCGGCTGCCGCGCTGGAAATTCTGTGTTTATATGTTAATAAAACGTTTTAATAAAATACAATAAAACCATGGATCGCTGGTCCAGCTCACCAGAAGACCAGAACATCTGATGGGACTCGGTCAGCAACGTAAAACCCGAGTTTAATTCTCGTGACAGCCATTTCCTTGTTCATTTCAGCGGAGGGAGAGAAGGAGGAGGGCGCGAGCGATCACTTGACTTTTGGCCCAAAAAACAAAAGAAAACTCCAGATAAGGGATTAAGAAGGGGAAATTAATAAATTTGTGTCACATATAAAACAGTTCTGCATCGCTTTGCATCGCTTTGAATGAGAACATGCCGGTGCTCGCTGACTGCGCGCTGGCAGAGCCCTTTTATAGGGCTCTGCGCGCTGGGACAGGTGGGGGCGTGGGTTAGGGTCCAAAACTCCGTCCCTTCTGTTCTCTGATTGGTCCGAACAAAAATCTACCGGAGAAATGGTTGTTAATGAGAGAAGTCCCAGACTGTGCAGTGAAGGGAAATGAGAATTGAGCGGAGTTGTGCAGGAAGGCGAGGGCCAGGCTAGAGGAGCTGTGATGACGAAGCGGAACCTTTGTTTTGGGGGGGTGCGTTGCTTCCAGGTTGGTTTCGGGGACGGACTTCCGGTTGGCTTCACACGCTTTCTGGATTTAAAGGCAAAACAACGGTCGTCATCTCTGACTTCTAATTTTATTATTCTTCAGGTCAGTACATGGTGAAAACACATCACAACTACGATGTAAGATGTTTACCTCTTATGTGAACAGCACATATCACTGTGTGGCGGTTTCTGTGCAGTAGTTGCAAGTAAACAGTCACGTTAAATCTGGCAGGATGCCAGCCCGCGCTGGGAAGGTCTCGCGAGGGAAAGTTAATAGAAGGATGTGATACCTTACTAACTCCGGGTTTTTGAGTTTTACTTTGTTTTGTTTGAATAATATTCAGACCAAGTGTGGGAACTGAGGTTAAAGGTGGAACAAGGCTAACTTAGATTTTGCATTTGTTTTGGAAGTCTTGTCATTTATATTTGGTCGATGTTCAGTTAAAGTCTGTGTATATTTTAATGCTTATATCAGTAAATATACAGCTAAGTGCAGTAGAGCATTTGATCTGTGTTCAGTTAAAGTCAGTGTTCATTTTAATACTTATATCAGTAAATATAGAGCTAAGTGCAGTAGAGCTTGTGACAGCCTGCTCATTTTCAGAGATGCTCTCATTACTTTTTGTTCTCCCTTGGCCCCTCCCATCCTGCCACACGTAAAGACGCACCTGGATCACAGCCGTGAACTCACCTGATTGGTCCGCTGTTCAAGCTCGTTTGCCCTTTCAGTTTAAAGATGGCAGTTTTTCTCCAGACCTAAGACGAGCAACAGCTGCCACGATTCCGCCAGCGTTGCATCCCTGGTCAAACATCCATCCATCCATCCATCTTCTTCCGCTTATCCGGGGTCGGGTCGCGGGGGTAGCAGCCTAAGTAGGGAGGCCCAGACTTCCCTCTCCCCAGCCACTTGGAGCAGCTCCTCCGGGGGAATCCCAAGGCGTTCCCAGGCCAGCCGAGAAACATAGTCCCTCCAGCGCATCCTGGGTCTTCCTCTGGGTCTCCTCCCGGTGGGACATGCCCGGAACACCTCACCAGGGAGGCGTCCAGGAGGCATCCTAACCAGATGCCCGAGCCACCTCAACTGGCTCCTCTCGATGTGGAGAAGCAGCGGCTCTACTCCGAGTCCCTCCCGGATGACTGAGCTTCTCACCCTATCTCTAAGGGAGAGTCCAGCCACCCTGCGGAGAAAACTCATTTCAGCCGCTTGTATCCGAGATCTTGTTCTTTCGGTCATAACCCAAAGCTCATGACCATAGATGAGGGTGGGAACGTAGATCGATCGGTAAATTGAGAGCTTTGCCTTTTGACTCAGCTCTCTCTTCACCACGACAGACCGGTACAGCGCCCGCTTCACTGCGGACGCTGCACCTATCCGCCTATCGATCTCACGCCCCAGTTTTCCCTCATTCGTGAACAAGATCCCGAGATACTTAAACTCCTCCACTTGGGGCAGGACCTCCTCCCCGACCCGGAGAGGGCATGCTACCCTTTTCCGGCTCAAGACCATGGCCTCGGATTTGGAGGAACTGATCCTCATCCCGGCCGCATCGCATTCAGCTGCAAACCGCTCCAGCGAAAGCTGTAGATCACGAGCTGATGAAGCCAATAGGACCACATCATCTGCAAAAAACAGAGAAGCGATTCTAAGGTCACCAAAACGGATCCTCTCAACACCTTGGCTGCGCCTAGAAATTCTGTCCATAAAAGTTATGAACAGAATCGGTGACAAAGGGCAACCTTGGCGGAGTCCAACTCTCACCGGAAACGAGCCTGACTTACTGCCGGCAATGCGGACCAAGCTCTGACACCGGTCGTACAGGGACCTAACAGCCCTTATCAAAGGGCCTGGTACCCCATACTCCCGGAGTACCCCCCACAGAACCCCCCGAGGGACGCGGTCGAATGCCTTCTCCAAGTCCACAAAACACATGTAAACTGGTTGGGCAAACTCCCACGCACCCTCCAGGACCCTGCTGAGGGTGTAGAGCTGGTCCAGTGTTCCACGACCAGGACGAAAACCACACTGCTCCTCCTGAATCCGAGGTTCGACTATCCGACGGACCCTCCTCTCCAGAACCCCTGAATAGACCTTACCAGGGAGGCTTAAGAGTGTGATCCCCCTATAGTTGGAACACACCCTACGGTCCCCCTTTTTAAATAGGGGAACCACCACCCCAGTCTGCCAATCCAAGGGAACTGCCCCAGATGTCCACGCGATATTGCAGAGTCGCGTAAGCCAACACAACCCTACAACATCCAGAGCCCTAAGGAACTCCGGGCGAATCTCATCCACCCCCGGAGCCTTGCCACCGCGGAGCTTTTTAACCACCTCGGCGACCTCAGCACCAGAGATCAGAGAACCCGACCCAAAGTCCCCAGGCTCTGCTTCCTCAGTGGAAGACGTGCCAGTAGGATTGAGGAGGTCTTCGAAGTATTCCGCCCACCGACTCACAACATCCCGAGTTGAGGTCAGCAGCACGCCACCTCCACCATAAATGGTGTTGGTCTCGTACCTCTTTCCCCCCCTGAGACGCCGGATGGTGGACCAGAATCGCCTCGAAGCCGTACGGAAGTCATTCTCCATGGCCTCTCCGAACTCCTCCCACGCCCGAGTTTTTGCCTCAGCAACCACCCGAGCCGCATGCCGCTTGGACTGCCGGTACCTATCAGCTGCTTCCGGGGTCCCACAAGCCAAAAAGGCCCAATAGGACTCCTTCTTCAGCCTGACAGCATCCCTCACTGCCGGTGTCCACCACCGGGTTCGAGGGTTGCCACCTCGACAGGCACCAACAACCTTGCGGCCACAGCTCCGATAAGCTGCCTCGACAATAGAGGCGCGGAACACGGCCCACTCGGACTCCATGTCCCCCGCCTCCCTCGGAACGTGTTCAAAGCTCTCCCGGAGGTGGGAGTTAAAGCTCCGTCTTACGGGAGACTCTGCCAGACGTTCCCAGCAGACCCTCACGATACGTTTGGGTCTGCCAGGTCTGACCGGCATCCTCCCCCACCATCGGAGCCAACTCACCACCAGGTAGTGGTCAGTAGACAGCTCCGCCCCTCTCCTCACCCGAGTGTCCAAGACATGCGGCCGCAGATCAGATGAGACGACAACAAAGTCGATCATCGAACTGCGACCTAGGGTGTCCTGGTGCCAAGAGCACATATGGACACCCTTATGCTTAAACATGGTGTTCGTTATGGACAATCCATGACGAGCACAGAAGTCCAATAACAGAACACCACTCTGGTTCAGATCAGGGGGGCCGTTCCTCCCAACCACACCCCTCCAGGTCTCACTGTCATTGCCCACGTGAGCGTTGAAGTCCCCCAGTAGAACAAGGGAGTCCCCAGGAGGCGCACTCTCCAATACCCCCTCCAAGGACTCCAAAAAGGGTGGGTAGTCTGAGCTGCCGTTTGGTGCATAGGCACAAACAATTAAACTTAAATCCGAGGCTGTGCGATCCCTCGCCTGTTCAAAATCCCTTCACTTCCTGCTAAAACCATCACCGTGGACCGAAAAAACCCCAAAAGGAAACGGGCGTCTTCGCCTGTGCGCGCTCCGACGTGAATGCCGGAGATCCTGGAAGCGTGTGACGTCACCCAGTTAATTATTCATGACAAAAACAAAACAACCTATGGATTCCTGATTCTGCTTTATCTGAGAGCTCTCTTGCTGTGGGGCAGTAAATATATGGGAGTCTTGACCTGTTGATTGAAGACAAGAAAAGACTTAAGAACTGTTTATTTTTGAGGGGGGGATTTGTGTTTATTTTGTTTATGGACATTTAAAATAGAAAACCTGGAAGAAGAAAAAAAGAGAGAAATTGTGTGGAAGATGTTTTGTGTAAAAGAAAAAAGGGTGAAGTTTTTTGTTTTTTTTGTCATTCAAGTTGTAAAGGGTCAACACCATTAAAGTGGATGGTCTTTGTGTGACAGGTTAAAAAAATACAAAAATACAAAAGTAATTCAAAATTGTTAATCCTAACTGTCAGGAGGGATACCGGGCTGGCACCCCTTTTTAATAAAGCCGTCACAAGCTTTTGATCGGTGTTCAGTTAAAGTCAGTGTTCACTTTAATGCTTAGAGCCAAGATGGTGTAGTGGCAGGGCTTCCGACTTGGGACCCGAAGGACGCGGGTTCGCGCCCCGGCCACTACACACCTTGGGGTGTCTATGAGTGCACACCTAATTCTCCAGCTCCCCGGGCGCTTTCTGGCTGTTCACTGCACCACCTGGTGGTGGTTGGGTTAAATGCAGAGACGAATTTCGTCTGTGTATGGGAAACATACACAGATGACAGAAAAGGACATTATTATTATTATATCAGTAAATATAGAGCTAAGTGCAGTAGGGCTCTAAAACAGTTGATTAATCCTGTTTGACACATTGTCTTCATCTAAGTGAAGGGTGAAAATGTGAAAAGTTAATTACCGTAATACTTGTAAAAGAAGGAAACCCAGGTTTGTAAAACATTAATACTGTACACTGTAAAATATTTGTCTGTTAACAAATCCTGTAAATAAACACGCTTTCTGGATTTAAAGGCAAAAAAACGGTTGTCATTTCTGACTTCTAATTTTATTATTCTTCAGATGGTGTGTCATCACTGTTGCAACAGTCCTGACACTCGGGACCTGTAACAGATTGTGGGGGCTCCTCCGGGATCAGCATGCCACACATCCATGGGCTACTGCTGATCCAATGATACTGACCACCAGGACCTCTCGTGCTACACATTCTCAGTGCCAGGAGTGACCCAGTGTGCGGAGGTGAGGCCGGTAACCAGTGAAAAGGGTGTACCCGCCTACAGAGTGCAGCACTGCGGACTCAAGCGGCCGAGATCAGCAAGATGTCTTCCGGTGAGAGAAAACAACTTCTTTGGAGCATCAAGAAGAAGTTACACCAGCTAACAGGTAGTGAAGCCCACCTCATCGCAACTTCTCTTGGAGACGTTGAAGGACTGGACTCTAGTAAGTTGATTCAAGACGATGAAGAGAGTTGTGTTGAATATTTAACTACCTACCTGTCATGTCAGACAATCCTGGGTCGGGAGGACCAGGGTTTGCCATTATTAAAAGGACTGGAATATATCATAGATGGGACCATGGTGAATCGTGGACAACCGACAGTGCCTTTTGAAGCTGAAGCAGGTACAAGTGAGCAGGCCATCCCCCGCGTTCAGCCACAAGACGGCGATGGCGACACAGACCTACAGGGACTGAATCCAACCCCACCTCGCACCAGCCAATCTAGCAACCAGCAGGTAACTTGGGCATCAGTTCCACCAGCTACAGGGGACCCACTTGTCCCGACTCTCCAACCCCATCAACCGCTGTGCCCACCCCAGTGGTCTGTCCCTCGTTCAGAGAACGTTCCAAGTTACACTGGTGAGAGTATGATAGCCATGAAAGATTTGCCACTGCTGTCACGCAGAGAATTCAAAGTGCATGGTGGAATGATTAGTGACACGACATCAGAAATTGGGTACAACAGCATCTGTAAACAGATAGATGAGGGTCTCGAGGAGAATCACACTCCAAATGAGGTGATTAGAGGGGTGCTACGTCTTGTTAAACCAGGTAACTTCAGAGATATGTTAACAATAAAAGACGATCTCACAGTTTCTGAGCTTAAAAGTTTCCTGCAGTCTCACTTAGGTGAGAAAAGCAGCACAGAGCTCTTTCAAGATTTAATGTGTGCTAAGCAGTTTGAAAATGAGACGCCTCAGCAGTTTTTATATAGAATGATTGGACTGAAGCAAAAGATCCGGTTCTCACTCAGACAACCAGACTCAGTCGTTAAGTACGATATATCCACAATTCAGTGTGTCTTTCTCAACACTATTTGCCAGGGCATAGGGGAGAAGTACGACAGTGTCCGCAGAGACCTCAAGACCCTCCTGGGTGACCCCACTGTCAGTGATGAGGCACTGCTTCGCCAAGTGATAAAGACCACGGCAGAGGAAAGTGAGCGGAAGCGTCGACTTGGCCGTGGTTCTACCATCAAAGTGAGTCATGCCCACACAACAAACAGTGAGTTGAAAGAGCAAACAAAGGACGACGTGAAAGTAAATCAGATTAATAATGACTTCACACTCCAAAGACTTAGCGCCCAGGTGAAAGTAAATCAGATTAATAATGACTTCACACTCCAAAGACTTAGCGCCCAGGTTGAAGCACTGACACAAGCGATGGAAAACCTGAAAGCAAGGACAGTTCATGTTCCAGCACCAGAGCAGAGAGAAGCTCAAGACTCCAACCAGAGAGGAGATCTCAAAGAGAAAGAAAGAGCTGTCAGAACTGTGCTTCTCAAGTTAACCCGAACTGTAACCACTGCTTTGTCTGCGGAGAGGAAGGGCATCGTGCTGTAAGGTGCCTGAAGAAAACCAAGCCGTCAGGAAACTGGAGACGATCAGAGCAGGGGGACCACCTCTGATCGGCAAACCTCAGCAGTCCCACCCAAAGAAAAGGCCCAAAACCACTACTGACAGAGAGATGTTAGGTGCATGTTCGCAAGGAACTGACAAAGAAACACCACAGGGTCTAGTAGCTCCCCTAGTAGGTCGCCAGTCCCTTCTGAAATGTATAATGGCAGGTTACCTTGTAACAGTGGTATTAGACATGGGGGCGGGGGTAAGTCTTATAGATCAGGCATGGCTAAATAGATACTTACCCGGACAACAGATTAGATCCTTAAGTGAACTGATGGATGATGAACTTAATGTGAAGGCAGTCACGGGGGACTCAGTACCTTATGATGGATGGGTGGAAGTTGTAGTCAACCTTGAGGGCAACAATGACCCAGGCCTATCGATACGTGTACCCTTCCTTGTGAGCCGCCTTAAGATCGAGAGACCCATAGTAGGCTTTAATGTAATCCACGAGTTCATTAAAGACAATGGGGGGAACTACAAACTTATTGAGCTTATTGGTAGAGCCATGGGGACTGACATTTCTACTGTAAGCACCCTAGTAAGTTTCATCCAGGCTAAAGAACATCCTATACATGAGCCAGCTACTGTAAAAGTAGGTTTCAAAGGGGGAATAGTCTATCCTAATCAGGTGGCTTACATTAAGTGTAGAGTCCCAGACAGTATTAGCTCAACAGAGTCACTTGTGTTGTTTGAACCAGTACTAGATAATGTCCACCTTGAACAGCTTAGTGTTGGAGCGGGACTTTTACAGATAGAAAAGACAGAGAGGCTGTATATTAAAGTACAGGTGTCAAACTATTCCAGCCGGAGTGTGACACTACCCCGTTCAACAGTTTTGGGTTCTATTGAGCCCCCCTTGTGAAACATCATCAGTCTCCACCTGTATTGTTGACTCTGTGAGCAAGTCTAGTCAAGACCAGGAGCCATCCAATACTACCCACTGGCACCCCCCAATGGATATTAGCCACCTAACACCAGAACAACAAAAGGAAGTAGAGCAAATGTTATTTGAGGAATCAAATGCTTTTGCCCGAGATGATGGAGACATTGGAAATATTCCGAGTTTGAACATGACCATTAACCTGACAGACGACATCCCAGTCCAACGCACATACACATCCATCCCCAAGCCATTATACAAAGAGGTGAAAGAATACATCCAGGACTTACTGGCCAAAGGCTGGATAGTCAAGTCAAAATCACCCTTTGCTGCACCTGTAGTGTGTGTGAGGAAACGGGATGGCACGCTAAGACTTTGCATTGACTACAGACAGTTGAATCAGAAGACCGTGCCTGACCGCCACCCGCTTCCGCGCATCCGGGACCTCCTGGACACGCTGGGCGGCCACAGCTGGTTCAGCATTCTGGACCAAGGTAAAGCTTACCACCAGGGGTATATGGCTGAGGGTTCACGCCATATGACTGCCTTTGTCTCACCCTGGGGGCTATATGAGTGGGTAAGGATTCCTTTTCAGAGTCAGAGTCAGAGTCAGAGAGAATTTATTGTCATTTGCACCGCATGTAGTACATGTGTTGAAAACGAGATTATGTACACAGGGTCCCAGTTACATCCAACAACAAATGCAAGAGAAAAACAATAATAACATCTAGGATTAACTAAAGGCCGAGATACAGTGAAGCAGACTCCGTATACGCGCGTATACGGACGTATACGCGCGTATACGGAGCGGCTGCTTCACTTCAGCTGACTCCAGCTCAGACGTTCTCCTTGTTGTAATATGAGCTGCTGCACACGAAGGGGACAACTGAGCACGCTGATTGGTCACTTTGACACGCCTACTGAATTGATTGACAGCGCTCAGTCAGCTGAATGTGAAACCTAGTTGAAAGTGAAACCTTCAACATGAGCAGCTCGCTCAGACTTCTGCGGAACTTCTGATGCGCTGTTTCTACTATATATGTTATAAAAAGTTCTCTCAGAAATAAAAATAATAACAGGGAGCGCTTTTCCTGCAGCACACAGCCCACCAGGGGATATTAAAACATCGCGCACCAAGGTAGGACCTGAATTCATTCATTTCAATCATCGAGTGAACGGAGGAAGAAGCGGTTACTTGACTTTAGGCAAAAAAACAAAAGAAAAGGCCCGATCAGCGATAAAGAAGGGGAATTTATTTCATTTGTGTAACATACAAAACAGTCCGGCGCCGGGAAGTTTATGGTCAGACACCGCGTATCGCGCACGCGGATCGCGTATGCGTAGTAAAAAAATACCTTTGCGCGTACTTGCCCTGAGGGGCTACGCGGGGCTACGCTGCGTACGGGGCGTACGTACGCTGCGTATTGGCGTATCGTGAGGACGCTCGAGTGTATCTCGCCCTTAAGAGAGACATCAGCTAGTAATACACTAAGCCCTAATGTAGTAGAAAAACATCATTATAAACAGCAGCACGAACATGAGCAGATGGTCACAGATGAACGCAGATGGTCTCAGCAGTCCCAGTTTTGGTCTCAGTAATGCCCCCGCTGCTTTTCAACGCAGTATGGAAGAAATGCTAGACACCCTGCGTGATGATTGTTGCATTCCATATCTGGATGACATCCTTTGCTATTCAAAGGGGTTCACTGAACATGTTGAGGCGCTGCGCAAGGTCCTCAGAGCTCTTCAGCAACATGGGGTTAAGCTTCGCCCAACCAAATGTGAACTGTTCAAAGCAGAGGTCAGATATGTGGGTAGGCTGGTTTCAGAAAAGGGGGTCCGAATCGATCCAAAGGACTATGAAGCTGTCAAGTCACTCAGTCAGAAGACGCCAACGAACGTGGGTGAGTTAAGAAAACTGCTTGGGTTTTTAAGTTATTATCGGGCCTACATTCAAGATTTTTCCAGGATTGCTAAACCTTTGTACAGCCTCCTACAAGTCAAAGGGAGTCCTGAAAACACTCAGACCAAGCCCAAGAAAACCCGAAGTGCTCAGCTGCCCTCAAGGGCTCCTATCAGCTGGACAGGTGAGCACGACCACATCCTGAGGCAGCTCATTGACACTCTGTCCGACCCACCTGTGCTTGCCTACCCCGACTTCGAACTGCCCTTTGTTTTACATACTGACGCATGTGAGAAAGGGCTCGGGGCTGTGTTGTATCAGAGGCAGGGGGGAAAATTAAAAATCATAGCGTATGGCTCAAGAACTCTGACCCCAGCTGAAAAAAACTATTGTTTACATTCCGGTAAGCTAGAGTTCCTAGCTCTTAAATGGGCCATTTGTGAGAAGTTCAGGGATTATTTATTTTATGCCCCAGAGTTCACAGTGTATACCGACAATAATCCCCTGACATATGTAATGAGCACTGCAAAGTTAAATGCGACAGGACATAGGTGGGTAGGAGAGCTTGCAGATTTCCGGTTTAACATCAAGTACCGACCTGGTAGAGTTAATGTGGACGCTGACACTTTGTCACGCCTTCCGCTGGACATTGACAGTTATGTTGGAGAATGTACAGAGGAGCTTAGCCGAGACATTGTTTGTGCAACATGGGAAGGGAGTGAGGTAGCAAAGAAGAGTGATGTTGCCTATGTAGCTGCCTTAAACCTGGCTCAAGACATTGGGTCGGACACTAGGCCAGACGCACCAGCCTTACCTAGCATTAGCCATGAAGAGCTAGTGAGAGCACAAAGACAAGACACGACAATTAAAGAACTCCTCAGGTTAAAAGAGACCAAACCCACACTAACTGACAGAGACAGACAAAATGCAGATGGGTTAGTGCGGAGGTTAATGCGTGAGTGGGGGAAACTTAAGATGGAGAATGAGCTACTTTACAGAGAAGCTGGGGGTAGAAAACAGCTTGTACTGCCTGCAGAGTACAGGCCCTTGGTGCTGAAACTCCTTCATAAGGACATGGGTCACCTCGGTGCTGAAAGAGTTATCAACCTGGCCCGAGATCGCTTCTACTGGCCCTTTATGAAGAAGGACATTGAAGCTTATGTGACGAGACAATGTCCCTGTATAAAACAAAAGAAACCCACCACACACGTCAGGGCACCCATGGGGAGCATCAGTTCCAGTGCACCCATGGAGCTAGTATCCATTGACTTTATGCATCTAGAAAAGAGCAGAGGTGGTTACGAATACATCCTTGTTGCAGTTGACCACTTTACACGGTTCGCTCAGGCGTGGCCGACCAGAAACAAGTCAGCCAAAACTGCTGCGGAGAAACTATACAACGATTTTATTCCTCGTTTTGGGTACCCTGCTAGACTACATCACGACCAGGGCCGTGAATTTGAAAACTCACTGTTTAGGGGACTACAGCAGCTGTCAGGTGTCAGTCACTCACGTACAACACCATACCACCCACAGGGAAATCCTGCCGAGCGATTTAATCGCACCCTACTACAAATGCTGAGAACTCTTGAGGAGGCAGAAAAGGATAACTGGAAAGACTTTCTGCCCCAAGTTGTCCATGCATATAATTGCACAAAACATGAGGCCACAGGGTTTGCCCCACATTTCTTAATGTTTGGACAGCATCCCCGCTTGCCCGTGGACCTCATGTTTGGACTCAACACAGAGGAGGACAGTGAAACACCATATGGATATGTTCAAGAGTGGGCAAGGAGGATGAAAGAGGCTTATCGTATTGCTAACAACAACAGCCAGCAATCGAGCGCTCGTGGAAAGAAACACTATGACCAACATGTGAGAGGAGTTGTCTTGGAGCCTGGTGATCGAGTGTTAGTTCGCAACCTGAGAGAAAAGGGCGGACCTGGAAAGCTCAGGTCATATTGGGAGCAGACTGTGTACATTGTCAAAGAACAGATCAATGACAGCCCCATCTACAAAGTATGTCCTGAGAACAATGCCCAGAACACCAGGGTCCTCCACAGAAATCTGCTGCACCTGGTGAATGACTTACCTTTAACTGTTGATCACAGAAAAGATAAAGCACCCATCAGGAGCAGAGTCAGAGGCCACCGTGTCACTCCAAGCCAAAGTAATCGAGACAGCGACTCATCAGATTCTGAGAGTGACTCCAGGATGCGTTATTGGCTCAGAGTACCTGTGTCAACAAGACTACAGGAACCAGCCACCCAAACTCATCCAGTGTCAAGCCAAGTTGTCACACCCGTGGACCAACAGAGGGACTCTCAACTGAACACTGTAGATGAAAATTTTCAGCATCCAGCTGAAAATGAACTGGTCCAAAACGGTGAAACGGACGATGCACAAAGAGAACAAGAACTGGGAAGAGACACTGAACAGGTTGAACCTGAAATTGAGCAAGAGGAGCGAGTACCAACTCAGGAGGAATTTCTCAGGAGGTCTACGCGAGCAAGGAGACCACCTCAGACATTCACCTACAACACTATGGGTCAGCCCTCCTATCAGCCACAAGGGGTCATAGGTCATGTTGGACTGTGTGGGTTACAAGCTTCACCATTATGGGTAATGCAACCTGTGCAAGAGCAATTTTATACTCAACAGACTATGCCTTATGCAACGACAATGCCTTTTACAGTCCATCCATCCATCCATCCATTTTCGTCTGCTTATCCGGGGTCGGGTCGCGGGGGTAGCAGCCTAAGTAGGGAGGCCCAGACTTCCCTCTCCCCAGCCACATGGAGCAGCTCCTCTGGGGGAATCCCAAGGCGTTCCCAGGCCAGCCGAGAAACATAGTCCCTCCAGCGTGTCCTGGGTCTTCCTCTGGGTCTCCTCCCGGTGGGACATGCCCGGAACACCTCACCAGGGAGGCGTCCAGGAGGCATCCTAACCAGATGCCCGAGCCACCTCAACTGGCTCCTCTCGATGTGGAGAAGCAGCGGCTCTACTCCGAGTCCCTCCCGGATGACTGAGCTTCTCACCCTATCTCTAAGGGAGAGTCCAGACACCCTGCGGAGAAAACTCATTTCAGCCGCTTGTATCCGAGATCTCGTTCTTTCGGTCACAACCCAAAGCTCATGACCATAGATGAGGGTGGGAACGTAGATCGATCGGTAAATTGAGAGCTTTGCCTTTCGACTCAGCTCTCTCTTCACCACGACAGACCGGTACAGCGCCCGCTTCACTGCGGATGCTGCACCTATCCGCCTATCGATCTCACGCTCCAGTTTTCCCTCATTCGTGAACAAGACCCCGAGATACTTAAACTCCTCCACTTGGGGCAGGACCTCCTCCCCGACCCGGAGAGGGCATGCTACCCTTTTCCGGCTCAAGACCATGGCCTCGGATTTGGAGGAACTGATCCTCATCCCAACTGCATCACATTCGCTGCAAACCGTTCCAGCGAAAGCTGTAGATCACGATCTGATGAAGCCAATAGGACCACATCATCTGCAAAAAACACTATGGGTCAGCCCTCCTATCAGCCACAAGGGGTCATAGGTCATGTTGGACTGTGTGGGTTACAAGCTTCACCATTATGGGTAATGCAACCTGTGCAAGAGCAATTTTATACTCAACAGACTATGCCTTATGCAACGACAATGCCTTTTACAGTCCATCCATCCATCCATCCATTTTCGTCTGCTTATCCGGGGTCGGGTCGCGGGGGTAGCAGCCTAAGTAGGGAGGCCCAGACTTCCCTCTCCCCAGCCACATGGAGCAGCTCCTCTGGGGGAATCCCAAGGCGTTCCCAGGCCAGCCGAGAAACATAGTCCCTCCAGCGTGTCCTGGGTCTTCCTCTGGGTCTCCTCCCGGTGGGACATGCCCGGAACACCTCACCAGGGAGGCGTCCAGGAGGCATCCTAACCAGATGCCCGAGCCACCTCAACTGGCTCCTCTCGATGTGGAGAAGCAGCGGCTCTACTCCGAGTCCCTCCCGGATGACTGAGCTTCTCACCCTATCTCTAAGGGAGAGTCCAGACACCCTGCGGAGAAAACTCATTTCAGCCGCTTGTATCCGAGATCTCGTTCTTTCGGTCACAACCCAAAGCTCATGACCATAGATGAGGGTGGGAACGTAGATCGATCGGTAAATTGAGAGCTTTGCCTTTCGACTCAGCTCTCTCTTCACCACGACAGACCGGTACAGCGCCCGCTTCACTGCGGATGCTGCACCTATCCGCCTATCGATCTCACGCTCCAGTTTTCCCTCATTCGTGAACAAGACCCCGAGATACTTAAACTCCTCCACTTGGGGCAGGACCTCATCCCCGACCCGGAGAGGGCATGCTACCCTTTTCCGGCTCAAGACCATGGCCTCGGATTTGGAGGAACTGATCCTCATCCCGGCCGCATCACACTCGGCTGCAAACCGCTCCAGCGAAAGCTGTAGATCACGATCTGATGAAGCCAATAGGACCACATCATCTGCAAAAAACAGAGAAGCGATTCTAAGGCCACCAAAACGGATCCTCTCAACACCTTGGCTGCGCCTAGAAATTCTGTCCATAAAAGTTATGAACAGAATCGGTGACAAAGGGCAACCTTGGCGGAGTCCAACTCTCACTGGAAACGAGCCTGACTTACTGCCGGCAATGCGGACCAAGCTCTGACACCGGTCGTACAGGGACCTAACAGCCCATATCAATGGGCCTGGTACCCCATACTCCCGGAGTACCCCCCACAGAACCCCCGAGGGACGCGGTCGAATGCCTTTTCCAAGTCCACAAAGCACATGTAAACTGGTTGGGCAAACTCCCACGCACCCTCCAGGACCCTGTTGAGGGTGTAGAGCTGGTCCAGTGTTCCACGACCAGCACGAAAACCACACTGCTCCTCCTGAATCCGAGGTTCGACTATCCGACGGACCCTCCTCTCCAGAACCCCTGAATAGACCTTACCAGGGAGGCTTAAGAGTGTGATCCCCCTATAGTTGGAACACACCCTACGGTCCCCCTTTTTGAATAGGGGAACCACCACCCCAGTCTGCCAATCCAAGGGAACTGCCCCCGATGTCCACGCGATATTGCAGAGTCGCGTAAGCCAACACAACCCCACAACATCCAGAGCCCTAAGGAACTCAGGGCGAATCTCATCCACCCCTGGAGCCCTGCCACCGCAGAGCTTTTTAACCACCTCGGTGACCTCAGCTCCAGAGATTGGAGAGCCCGACCCAAAGTCCCCAGGCTCCGCTTCCTCAGTGGAAGACGTGCCAGTAGGATTGAGGAGGTCTTCGAAGTACTCCGCCCACCGACTCACAACATCCCGAGTTGAGGTCAACAGCACGCCATCCCCACCATAAATGGTGTTGGTCGCGTACCGCTTTCCCCCCCTGAGACGCCGGATGGTGGACCAGAATCGCCTCGAAGCCGTACGGAAGTCATTCTCCATGGCCTCTCCGAACTCCTCCCACGCCCGAGTTTTTGCCTCAGCAACCACCCGAGCCGCATGCCGCTTGGACTGTCGGTACCTATCTGCTGCTTCCGGGGTCCCACAGGCCAAAAAGGCCCAATAGGACTCCTTCTTCAGCCTGACAGCATCCCTCACCGCCGGTGTCCACCACCGGGTTCGAGGGTTGCCACCACGACAGGCACCAACAACCTTGCGGCCACAACTCTGATAAGCTGCCTCGACAATAGAGGCGCGGAACATGGCCCACTCGGACTCAATGTCCCCCGCCTCCCTCGGAACGTGTTCAAAGCTCTCCCGGAGGTGGGAGTTAAAGCTCCGTCTTACGGGAGACTCTGCCAGACGTTCCCAGCAGACCCTCACAATACGTTTGGGTCTGCCAGGTCTGACCGGCATCCTCCCCCACCATCGGAGCCAACTCACCACCAGGTAGTGGTCAGTTGACAGCTCCGCCCCTCTCTTCACCCGAGTGTCCAGGACATGCGGCCGCAGATCAGATGAGACGACAACAAAGTCGATCATCGAACTGCGACCTAGGGTGTCCTGGTGCCAAGAGCACATATGTACACCCTTATGCCTGAACATGGTGTTCGTTATGGACAATCCATGACGAGCACAGAAGTCCAACAACAAAACACCACTCGGGTTCAGATCAGGGGGGCCGTTCCTCCCAACCACACCCCTCCAGGTCTCACTGTCATTGCCCACGTGAGCGTTGAAGTCCCCCAGCAGAACAAGGGAGTCCCCAGGAGGCGCACTCTCCAATACCCCCTCCAAGGACTCCAAAAAGGGTGGGTAATCTGCGCTGCCGTTTGGCGCATAGGCACAAACAACAGTCAGAGCCCGTCCCCCCACACGTAGGCGAAGGGAGGCTACCCTCTCGTTCACCGGGGTGAACCCCAACGTACAGGCACCAAGATGGGGGGCAACAAGTATGCCCACTCCTGCTCGGCGCCTCTCACCAGGGGCAACTCCAGAGTAGAAGAGTGTCCAACCCCTCTCAAGGAAACTGGTTCCAGAGCCAGAGCCATGCGTTGAGGTGAGTCCGACTATTTCTAGCCGGAACCTCTCAACCTCACACACTAGCTCAGGCTCCTTCCCCACCAGAGAGGTGACATTCCATGTCCCAATGGCCAGCTTCTGTAGCCGAGGATCAGACCGCCAGGGTCCCCGCCCTCGGCCACCACCCATCCCACATTGTACCCGACCCCTTTGGCCCCTTCCATAGGTGGTGAGCCCATGGGAAGGCCTTTTGCAGTGCCTTATAATTTTGTATACTGAGATGTGTACACTGAAGGGAAATGTTCTTTTGAGTGAGGTTCCTGTGACAAGAACCAAGTTGTTAATATTTTGTGAAATGTTATCACTGGCGTTAAAGTGTCGGGAGCCACCTTTTAAGTTGGGGAGCGTGTGGTGCACCTAAAAATGTCACCACAATATTTGGTTTTCTTATGAATGTAAAGTATTTCCATGTGCAGCTGATCCTATTTTCAAATATATGTTATATTTTGTTTGCGGTTCGGCAAGTTAATATGCCTGCATTTTTATAGTGTTTTACTGAGGAGCGGTGATGACGAAGCGGAACCTTTGTTTTGGGGGGGTGCGTTGCTTCCAGGTTGGTTTCGGGGACGGACTTCCGGTTGGCTTCACATGCTTTCTGGATTTAAAGGCAAAACAACAGTCGTCATCTCTGACTTCTAATTTTATTATTCTTCAGGTCAGTACATGGTGAAAACACATCACAACTACGATGTAAGATGTTTACCTCTTATGTGAACAGCATATATCACTGTGTGGCGGTTTCTGTGCAGTAGTTGCAAGTAAACAGTCACGTTAAATCTGGCAGGATGCCAGCTCGCGCTGGGAAGGTCTCGCGAGGGAAAGTTAATAGAAGGATGTGATACCTTACTAACTCCGGGTTTTTGAGTTTTACTTTGTTTTGTTTGAATAATATGCAGACCAAGTGTGGGAACTGAGGTTAAAGGTGGAACAAGGCTAACTTAGATTTTGCATTTGTTTTGGAAGTCTTGTCATTTTATATTTGGTCGATGTTCAGTTAAAGTCTGTGTATATTTTAATGCTTACAGTATATCAGTAAATATACAGCTAAGTGCAGTAGAGCATTTGATCTGTGTTCAGTTAAAGTCAGTGTTCATTTTAATGCTTACATCAGTAAATATAGAGCTAAGTGCAGTAGAGCTTTTGATCGGTGTTCAGTTAAAGTCAGTGTTCATTTTAATGCTTATATCAGTAAATATAGAGTTAAGTGCAGTAGGGCTCTAAAACAGTTGATTCGTCCTGTTTGACACATTGTCTTCATCTAAGTGAAGGGTGAAAATGTGAAAAGTTAATTACCGTAATACTTGTAAAAGAAGGAAACCCAGGTTTGTAAAACATTAATACTGTACACTGTAAAATATTTGTCTGTTAATAAATACTGTAAATAAACACGCTTTCTGGATTTAAAGGCAAAACAACGGTCGTCATCTCTGACTTCTAATTTTATTATTCTTCAGATGGTGTGTCATCACTGTTGCAGCAGTCCTGACACTCGGGACCTGTAACAAGTAGACCTAACCTGCCAGTTCTGGCCAGCTCTCTGGCCCGGGATAGTGGCAGTGGGCTCCAGAGAGAAGCCGGACCCACGGCTGCGTATCCCTGCACAGAAGTTCTCATGGGCCAGCCACCAGCTCTCAAATTTGCAGATGGGTGTGTGTGGAGGTCTGGTTCTGATCCGGTTCTGTGTAGTCCTTGAGCGCTGAAGCACATTTTGGGGTGGGGATGGGGTGTGGGGGCGAGCAAACCTTCAGATGGCTAGCACGGGACCAAATTGAGTCCAAATCTGGATGAAAAAAATATTGTAGCGGGCTCCAGAGAGAAGCCGGACCTATGGCGGCGCGTCCCCATTTGGAAGTCCTTGTGGGCCAGCTACCAGCTCTCTGGTTCGCCAGTAGGTCTGGGGTCCGGTTCTGCTCTGGTTCCCAGTGGGTTCTGTGTGTCTCTCTGAATCCACTGGGCACCAAAGTCACTGTAAAGGACTGACCTTTCCCTCTAGTATTTCAGCAGAAGGAAACAGGGCTTCTGGGTGGGGAACTGTTGGCTTCTGGGAAATGTAGTCCTTATGAGCAGGAATCCAGTGTAGAGAAAACTACAAAATGACGGCACCTGTCCGAAATATTTTATTTTTCGTTAACTTTACTGTACAGTATCCTGCACTGTCCCAATCACGTGAGTAATATTCAAGAGGAACTAAAGCCAGGCTTAGACGGTAACTCCTTGCCCTAAGCAGATCCAAA